>JAQFYM010003833.1:0-17274 GCA_034694785.1 Agrenia bidenticulata | reverse complement strand
TGCAAATATTAGCAAAATGCAATAGCATGAATTGTTTTGTAAAAGTTATATAAAAATGTAGATGTCTTTGTGAAAAAAAGAAACCGTAAACAAAGCAACCACAGTATACTTTAAATTTTATTTAATGCTTTTATACACATAAAATGAAGCCTCGGCCTAATATCAGTATATATTTTTGCTTTACTTTAAAAGATTTTTGCTGTAGATAATGCTCTACCTTTCAAAAATAAAATCTTAACTAGTATATGATATTATCTTTAAAGGAGTTAATATTTGAATATTTCCATTTTTTATGATAAAATATTTAAAATATGGCTCCACGAAAGCGGCAAATGGCAAATACAAAAAGTAGAAAAAATCATTAAAAATTTTACTTGGCGGCACATAAAAAAAAACCAAAAAATTTAATTTATATTATAATACCACCAAAACTTTTTACTGATTTTGTACATTACTAAATATCACTTACAATTTTTGTTAATGGAAATCGTATTTTTGCAGGTGTTGAATTCGCTTAGTTCCTATTTTTCTGAAGCACTAAATTTTAACGAAAACAAGGACACTAAAAACAAACGAGTACTAAAGCCAAATACAATGCGTAAAATATAAATAATTTTAGAAACAGATTAACACTTTTGTTTTGCAAAAAAAAAAATTAAGTAAACAAAACATTCAAACATATGTTTCAAAACTATAAATTAAAAACTGTGGTAGTTTTCTATACTAATATAATATGAAGATTGTCGC
Organism: Agrenia bidenticulata; assembly: GCA_034694785.1. Classification (NCBI taxonomy): domain Eukaryota; kingdom Metazoa; phylum Arthropoda; class Collembola; order Entomobryomorpha; family Isotomidae; genus Agrenia; species Agrenia bidenticulata. The sequence goes on along the minus strand of JAQFYM010003833.1, from coordinate 16,527 downwards.
CGTCTTGAATAATTTTCTACGTCATTGTGTTTGTGCTGTCTTCGGATGTTATCTTAAAATGACCGGTGTAGCGTAATACTTTTACCCTTGTGGTACTTTTCCTTTTCGTGGTACTTCCCCCCCCCCTTGTGGTACTTTTCCCCCTTCGTGATCTTTTTACCCCAACCCAAAAAAAAAATAGTGAATTTCGGAAATAATAAATGAAAAATACTTGGTTTTTTGTTTTGCATATTTATGTATTACATTCTTATCTTTCTATTCTCTTGCAATATCTTAAAAAATCAACAACGCATGTTTTTCAAATACTGCGTAAAAAAGAGTAAATATATATTATCAACTATGCTTTATGACGTTATTCGTAGTACTTTTATCTTTGAAGTTTTTTTCTAAAAAAAGACAAATGGTAAAATTTTACCTGTAAAAAAAGATATTTTTGAAATTAGAAAAATAAGTATACCTAATTTATAAAAATGCATGTTTTTCATTTTTTATTTTTACTTTTAGGTTTTTTATGAATGGTAAAAGTACCACGATGGAGACAATTACTATTGTGGTACTTTTACCCCTTTTGTCTCAAAATTTTGTCTCTTTTTGGCAATCGCTTTAAGTCATAAAAAATATCTTAATTACTAAAAACATGCTTTAAACACATCAAATGCTCCAATTCAAATGACTTAACGCGGTGTTATCATTTTTTTAAGGCATTTATTACAAGGCATTAAAACATGAGGTTAACCAGGAATAAAGTAAATGTTTTATCTATGGATTTTAATTTATTTTTGGTGGTTAAATTCTTCACAGAACTGTCTTTTAATTCCATCACAAATAATTTAAACAATCATTAGAAGAAATTCGGAATTAGAAGAGTAAATCATTAAAACTATATAGACTAGTTTTTAAGGAATGTAATTTCAGGTTAACTTATGTAAATTCCTGGTAAGCTTTGTAGAGCAGTTTACGAAATTCTCACATGCTAAAATGCCAAAGTTCAATTTTTTGGATTAACATGCATATGTAAAGTATACGCACAATTTTGACGTTATAATGTAGTTTAAAGGCCAGTAAAAGGTATAAAATAATGTTTTATATTTGCTTCCGAAGATGTTTATTTCTTTTTAAGTAGGTTCCACTATAATTACATGCGTTCAACCAAAATTAACTAACTTAAAAATCTTGTATATATGGTTCTAATAGTACTTGCATCTAATTCTAAATTTCTTCTAATGATAGTTTAAATTAGCTGTGAATGATTTAACAGAACGATTCTGCGAAGAATTTAACTACTAAAAATAATTGAAATCCATAGATAAAACATCTACTTTATTCCTGGTTAACCTCATGTTGTAATGCCTTGTAATAAATTCCTTTTTAAAATGATAACACCGCGTTAAAATATTTTAATTGAAGCATTTGATGTGTTTAAAGCATGTTCATAGTTATTAATATCTGTTTTTATGACTTAAAGCGATTGCCAAAAAGAGACAAAAGGGGTAAAAGTACCACAATAGTATTTGTCTCAATCGTGGTACTTTACCCCTCAGAAAAAAACTAAAAACAAAACTAAAAAATGCAAAAAGTGCATTTTTAAAAATTGGGTATACATAATTTTCAAAATATAATTTTTTACAGGTAAAATTTTAAAATTTATCTTTTTTTAGAAAAAATATTCAAAGATTTAAATACTACGAATAACTTCATAAAACATAGTTGATAAACTATATTTAATCATTTTTTACGCATAATTCGAAAAACATGCATTTTTGATTTTTTATGATATCACAAGAGATAAGAAAAATAAGAATGTAATACATAAAAATGTAAATCAAAAAACTGTGTTTTTTTATTTATTTCCTAAATTTATCATTTTTTTGGGGTTGGGGTGAAAGTACCACGAGGGGGTAAAAGTACCACGAGGGTAAAAGTACCACGCTACACCGGTTTAAAAAAAGAACCCGCACTAAAAAATTTGCTTGTTGTAGAATATTGGTATTAATAAATGTGCTTATTATATATTGTTAAAGGTGTATAATAATTTTTAAAGATAATAGCAATAAAAAATAAAAAGATTAATGTTAATGTTAATGTGAATACATAAAAAAACATTTATGTTATATTCTTTTCGAAAACAAAAATTTCATTATGTTTTCATATGGCCATAGTGAGGGATACTTGTAATTTTTTCCATATATTTTCCCGCCCGTATTCGTAACAATTGGTAGTAACATAGAAAAAAAAATACATTTTTACAAACTCCAGGAAAACTTTTCTAGATTGATATGATGTTCTTATTTTTGAATTTAAGTAAATGCCACAAATTAAATTTCATTTTAAATTTTTTTGACGTTATAAAAAAAAATATTTATTATTTGATAAAGTTGAAAGCCATTCCTACAAAATAGTCGTACGACACAGTGGCGTGACGAGTGGGAAAGCGGCTCGTCATAAAAACTTGCGAATAAATTTTAAGGTGATCAATTTGTGTACATATCATTTTTTGTGTAAACTTTCACGAAGCCAAATTATTTAAGATTTTGTCCTATATAAATCGTGTTAAAACTTCTTATCTTTTTTGAAAAGACTCTGACTAGCCCCTGTCAAGAAAAATTTTCGGGTACGCTACTGATACGACACAATAAGAAAAAGAGTGGTATAAAATAGAATAATATAACTAGTAGCTGAGATTAGTTGGTCTAATTATTTGTATGTGTATATCTTACTTTTATTTTTTTATAGAAAGGCAATAATTAGGTCTCTTTATCATTGTTTTTTTACAGAATCGACGTATAAAGATGTAAAGACCTGAAAGATAAAACTAAGAACAAGTAAAAAGAATGTTACGAGGAATAAAAAATTCTAGTCAGTCAAAGATACATAAAAAATGATTGTGGTATTTAAATGAAATATATTTTTTAACTTCAATAAGTTACCCTTTCAGTTTAATGTGGCATGAAGTCGTCTTTCTTTTTATAGATATATTATAGCAAAAACGTAAAAAACTTAGCAGACACTGCTTAAACAGTAAGAAACGCATTCACAGTTTTATTGTAAATTACATCTTCTTAAATTAGACCATGAGAATATGGTAGCCTCTATTGTGGCGTATCAACAAAAAACTATAGATAAGTAAATTTTTATTAGCTTTTCGTTCTCAAAACCAAAAAAAAAATGCATTTTCTTGCAAAATGACGCATATATGCGTCAAAATGTTGTAACTAAAACTAAAATAAACTACAGAAATCCGATTTTTACTGCGGGAAAAAAAATATGTAATAAAAAAAAATCATTTCATGTTTTTAACAATTAACATTGTTTTAATTACATTTTTAAATTTTATAAAATAAAATACAAAAATAAAATAAAAGCAAATAAAACAAAAATCAAAATAACAATGTAATAATAAAAACATGTTTTTTACTGAATTTTTATGGTTTAGCGTTGTTGCGTCATTGTAGTATTAATTTTTTTTATAAAAAAACAGTGCTGCCTATCTATAATGTATATTTTTCGATTTATCTTGCAGTCTAGAAACGGTTAACAACGTGCACTAGCAAAGTATTATACAGCTTTAAACATCATATATGTTCTCTTCTTTTTTTTATGATACTGTCTTTATATGTTTATTTTTGTATGATTATGCTTTCTAATTATATTTTCTATAAAAGCCTTAACTTTGCACTTGATTTATCTATACTAGAACTCACAGTTGTTAAGAAAACTATATGTAGTGTATTTTCTTTTACACTAACGCAAGACTAAAATAAAAAGATTTATTTTGCGTAATTATTGCAGTTAGTGAGTATATTATTGAAAGTCTAAATATCTAAACGCATGTATTTATTTTTTAATGTAAAAGGGTATGTTATACTACGTAAATTGTATCTGAAATCCAAAAAAATACAAAAGTAAATACATGCATAATCAATAAGTATATTTGTAAAAAACACATTTATAATATTTCAAATTATATCTGTTAAACTATATGCATATTTTTTATACTAAACCTTGATTAAAAAAATCAGATGCTGTGATCATTCGACAACAACTTACTGCCTTTAATCATAAAGAAAATTGTTTATAATATTACATGTTCTTAAATGTAAATATATCGCATACTTAGAGGTATAATGGTCTTGTAGTAACATGCTTTCTTTTTAATTTTTAGAATTAATATTTTATTTTGTTTTATAAACAACAATGGTTACAGACTGGTGGACCATGCGCAGTACGTTTACCTTGCATTTTAAGCAATATGCTAACAACATATTATGCTATTGAGAAATAGCGTGCACTGTATACTTAAGATTTTTTGTGCGTAAGCAACACAAAAAAAATTATTATACTTTTTTGCGCAAATTCACATAAAGGCTAATGAGTTTTTGTCTTAAAAGTTTTAATTATAGAACACTACGAGTAGACTTCTTTTTGCATGACTTGAATCTGCAGTAGTTTTATAAGGTACAATTTTTTTATCGAGGTATTGACTATATTTAAGTTTTATATTGAATAATAAAATTATATTGTAAATCGTCATGACTGTGTATAATAATTTAGCACATACACGTGGTGCGACTTTATTTAAACCTGGTTTTTTTATATGCATCAACATGTCATTTTTCGAAAATACAAATACTTATCTGCATACTCTTCTATCAATAAGGTTAAAAAATATTACACCACGTCATTTTCTTATAAAAAATACACTTTATATATAATTATATAAAATAGTGTCATTTTTACACTTATCTATACAGTTTTTGCTAGAAAATGTAAGAATTCGAAATAAATTCTGATTAATTTTAAAAACAAAAATGTTTATTTTGTAATTATTTTAGAATATTTTATATTATAACAAGGAGATAATTTATATAATAAAACTTCCATTTTGTTTAAAAATTTTATTTTTACTTTTGGCAAGAATTTTATAAGTGCTTGCGAAAAATAGCTTTATACAATTCTGTTTTTAACTGTACTTTTGTATAATTATAGAAAAAGATAACAAAACTATAATGTATTTTATCTACACAACTTAGATAAAACAATCAACTTTTAACTTACTTAAAAATTTTTATAATCTTAAAGTTTGTTTTCTTTTCTTATAATTTCTCGACTGAAGTCATGTACCCTTATAAATAAATAATAATTGTAAACTACCTAAAATAAAATAAGTAGGAAACCATAATAACATAAAAAAACCACAGCTAAACTATAATTATTTCAAATCTATATCTTTTTTACTTTAGAAAACCTTTAACATATGTTTATTTGGATTTATAAAATATTTAACAATGTTAGGTAAACGAAAACCTTATCTTAATTATAATGTCAGCCGTCAAAAACTGATTATGTTCACCTGTATAATAAATTTTTGCTTATGATTGTACGTTTTACATCTACATGTTAAACTAATTAAGGTCTTTTTTACGTTATTTACATGTTTTCAACAGGGTAAGCTAAAAAACAATTAAACTCATAGATTACTCCAAAAATCAATTTAATTTACTTTAAATACATAATTATATGTTGTTGCCTTATAAGTTTTTCTTTTATGTCCTCAAATTAAATGGTTAGGCAAAAAGAACTGGTATAGAGAAATCCCCACCAGTTAAACAAAAAAACCTGTATTTTGTAATTTTCTTTTTTTTTCATTTTTATTGTTTTTGCTAATCCCTTCCGTACGATATTTTGGTTGATATGCAATATACGGCATAGTTGGAGTTTTTGCATAAATTAAAAAGGTAAGCAATCTGGCGACATTTGTTCGCAAACTAATTGACTAAAGTTAAGTTCAGAAATTTAAATAAATATATGACAATGAAAAAACAAATATAATGGATCAATACATATATAATTTTTTTTTCGACGTTCGTGACTAATTTTTACTTTAATTACTTACCTAATTGCCGTAGAAAAAATTACACTAAATTCATGCGCATTTTATGGTAAAATTTAGCGATTTTTTTTAAACTTTCTTTTATGACCCTTTTACAGGCACACATGTATAACTTTTAATAGTGCAGGACCGTGTTAAGGGTGCTAGGGGGGCTGTAGCCCTTATCTAGACTTTTTTGCCCTACGTTTAAGATAGGTCAAAATTTGATAAAAGTTCCATGCATAACATACGAGGTTGATCCCAAAACTGCTTGTTGCATGCGCTGAAAAATGTTTTTTGCTTTTAACATGCATGAAATTCCTTGAGGGTTATGTAAAAAAATCACAGCCCTTCTGAAAGATTTTCCTTAGAAAAAACATTAATCTTTAGTTCCTTACTTATGCAAAACTGCTAAAAATCTATTAAAGTTTTTTTTAAAACTTGTCTTTACATATAACAATTTAGCCAACCTTTTTTGCATGATAAAGTTTTAAATAAAGTGGTTTAATCGACTTAAAGATTTCTAAAAAATAAGGGCAACCTTTTTGTCATCTTATATTTTTATTTCGATATTGTACTTTTTTTTGGGTGCTTTTAATAAAAAACTATATAATCGCATCGAAAATGTTTGTATTGACAAAGATATAACTAAAAAAAAATCATAAAGCAAATTAATCATAAACATCGTAGTAACAAAAAAAAGCACTGTTATTTGCTATTTTTTATTACACTAGTGTAAAAATCATAATTCTAGATGTTTTGATTTTCTATTTGCCCCATGGTAAAAAAATATTATATACAAGGGTTTGTCAAATTTATCTACTCGAGATATAAACACCGGGTATACATGTGTTTCTATCTTCTGGCAATAGAATAACTTTCGGTTTTCAATACATTAGTAATATTTTTTTGTTTTTTTTACCCGTGGATCTCAACACGACTTACATAAGCGGGGACAAAAATATCAAAAAAAAATTATGCTGCAGTTATAGGCCGAGGTAGCGTAAAAATATATGATGGCTTGCAGCTTAAACGCATAAGTAAAAAACAAATGGAGTTCCTTATATTGCATTACTTTAAACTGTCATTTTTACATACCTGCTTATATAATTTTTTATTTTTTCTATACATACTATGTTCATATATGTATAAATTAGCTTATACTCTTTTCTTTTGGTCCAAAAATGTGCTAGTCAAATATTGAACTTTTTGTAATATGATTTATATTTTTCAGATTAAAATTACACGACTACGGTATAATACCTTAAATCCATAAACATTTTTAGGGCATTTTTGTCCAGAAAACAAAAAAAATTGTTCCCCGTTCGAAATTATCATAATGTATACTAACATGTGATAATTTGCGTACGGTAAAGTGAAATGTGTTTTATAGTTCGTATAGGTTTACATAATGTTTTTTTGGCGTAAAAAAGCCTACATAAAATAGTTTGATTAGTGTGCAAGTATCTGGTTTTTACTAAACGGCTTTTTTGTAAACGTTGTTAAATAAATTTCTGCGCTTTAAACACAAAGAGTTAAGTAGAAGCTCTTTTTTTTGTTGTTTTAGTATTTTGATAAATGATAAATTTTAGTTATAGGTAATTGCAAACAGCGGTCCTCCCTAGCGGTATCGCTGCCACTGTGTATTATAGTTTTGCAGAATTACGGATACGTCTTTTTCTTACTAAGGGTGTATTTTATTTACTAAAACTACATAAAATCAGCAGGTTTTCAACTGTGCGATATAAATTAAGTTTTTATAGGCGCACTGTTGATTGAAATGTGATTCCGGGAAATTCTTTTCTGCTCAAATTTGAAGTATCTTTATAAAAAATCAATTCTGATAATACAAAACCCTTCATGAGGGTATAATTTTTTTCGACAATTTTTAAATGCTTCATTTGTGTCATATCATGAAACAAAAATATTTAAAGTTTGACTATGGTCAAAAAAAAGTTTCAAAGAAATGCTTTTTTATCATCTGCAATACCTATAGTAGATAAAGATACTTGTAGAAACAAACACGGGTAAAAAAATACATAAGAAGCATAGTAACGTCAAACGCAAACACCAGTGAAGCATAGCAATGAACTTGTTACAATTTTGTTTTTAACATGCATAGAATTAACAAAAAAAAGACGTTGAAATGTATGCAGGAAAAGTTTTTTGAACAGAAAACACGTCAAAAAACTGTAAAGCATTTATGACTTTTTTGTAAATTTTTGCTGTTGAGATATAATTGTTGCAGGCAATTCTTATAAAACTTTCTTTGATAACCATAATATGCAAAATATAAAAACGTTAAAAAACAATTTTTGTTAATTAAGCAGAGCTCATGCAATATAAATCAAAAAAGTGCAGCGTAATCTGATTTTGCTTGCTCTAGAACCGACAAAATGTACCAAAAAAATTGGTTTATATATACATTCCGCTATAAAAACATTTCTTTTATTATGACAAAAAATAATATTTTACCTTACACTAAAATGTATTTCTGCGTGCGAGATGAGCTAATTATGCATTGAAATTATTTTATGTGTGTTTTAAGGCTTTAACGTAGATATTTATATAATACTTCTATTTTACTTTTTATAATGTCATTTAACAAACTTTACCAATTAGCAATACCAATATGTATTATTGATTCTTGACGAACATGTGGGTAACAGCTTTATTTTACATAGATGTTCATATCAAAACAAAAATAGCATATTTTATAATTAGAAACACACAAAGAACTATAGGTAACAAAAACAACTGCATATCAGCATTTTTACTGCGTTTCTTTAGAAAAACTAATCGCGAACCACATCAGGTTATTACGTCAATTTTTTAAAGGATTGAAAAGCACCTAAACCAGTTAGACTTTTTTTTTTGCAAACTGACGCTAAAAACAAACAAAAATTATTTTGTTTTGTATTTTTCTATTGTACCTATTTTATTTTTTAGCCGATTGACAAGCAAAAGTATCTGATAAAGAGACCTTTGTCGTCAAATTATCGCTTTTATGTTCTTCTTTTTAATATCAGCCTATAAATGCGAAAAGTAGCCGCAATGCGGATTTTCGCGTAGCCAAAAAAAATTATAGAATCATTTTTGCCTAAACTACACCACTGACTTTCTGGAATGGCATTTGACTTTTTGAGATTTGAAGACAAGTTCACACCTATATTTTATTATGTTATTTTTTGTTAATATATAAAAAACAATCAACAGGCAGCAATACGACAAGAAAAAACAAACTATCAACAAAACTTAACAAAAGCACGGATTACTCTCTTGGTTATTTCATCGTTCTAAGGAATGTGGTTTTACTTGTATTCTATCTCTATTATGTATCAAAAAAGCTAAAAGAATGTCTAGAACAGACATGTTTTGTATCGTTTACAGTATATTAAATATTAAAAATACAGCGTTTTTTAGCAATAGCTTTACGAAGGATGCAAACTTACACATATTACAAAAACTTCGAGAGAACAATAAAAAATAAGTTTAAAACTGGTGCAAAAATATTCGATCTTTGCCCCAGTATTTGTATTAAATACCGTTTTACAATTATTCACTCTAGTAAAGACAAAAACACTCTTAAGCAGTTTATATTAAGTCTTTACATACATATATCATTTCTACGTATTAGCTTTAGGAAGCGCTAACTACTTGTTATATTGCTCTGGGTATGTTTTTTGGTTACTTTTTACAATGCAAACCATAAAAAACAGCATTTAAACAAAATTAAGGGCAAAATTTACCACATTGAAACGGTATTTTTTTTTAGAAGTATGTTGTATCGGTGCGAGATGCAAGTCTGTAATTGTGGTTTATTACAGTAAAATATAACTTTTAAATGTAAAGTTACTTTTTTTAGGCTTACTAAGATTGAATCCAACTTTTGTAAATATCCACAAGAAATAACATAATATATGTCAGCGAACCCGTACAAAACTATATCCCATCTTGTAGTGTATGAATTACAATACTTTTTTATTCTGGTTTTTTAAAAAAAAGACAAAGATATTTCTATTGCCGCTAAACAAAATATTATGTAATTTTGCTTTGCAATAACTTTGGTAAATAAGGATCTGAACGTGATAACCAAGATAAGAAGTTTTGAATTATCGATTTTAGGGGTGAGAGAAAAAAATTCGACTTTCTATAAGAAACCTGAATACAAATTGCAGCTGTTATACACAAAACGAGGCACGTCAAAAGTTCTTGTGTATTTATCTAATCACCTAAATCAAACAGGATGGTATATTTTTATAAGCCAAAAAGGTATAAACTACCATTGTATTTATCAATTACAAAGTCATGTAATATCATAAATTAGTTAAAGGAACAAACAAAAAAACTAGTATTTGAGTAAAATTTATAAAATTGAGGACTTTGTTTTTGCAAAAACACTATAATCTTGCATTTAAAATTTATGGTTTACTTTTTTACTGCATCTGAAGAAAAAGCCACATAAGAAAACCCATTTGTAATAGCAATGAATAATTTTGCCTCAAAAATTGTGATCTTGTACTAGTTTTCCGCAAAAAAAGTTTGTTATGTAAACCCGAAATTGTTAAGAAAGTTAAATTTTTTGTATTGTGGAGTTTAATTATGCCCTGTATTATTTTAATATAGGGGTAAAACCATTATTCTATTGCTGTTCTGGTAAGCCTGTATTGTGTCTTTATTTTTGATTATCTTAAAACACATGTGCATTGCTTATACGACGGTTTCATTATGTATGTTTTGTGTGTTATTTTTACGGGTTTTCTGTAGTCAATATTGTATTATTTTCTTGCAAAAAAAGTAATAATAGAAGTACAAAAACTTTACCGTAAAATATACAAAAAAACCGTATAAAATTTTATCAAAGTATTCAATGTTTAAATTACACAGTAAAAAACTTTTTTAAAAAAGCTATACTGCATCGCAAGGGATTTGATAAGCAATCGCACGGGTTATACGTTTTTGTTCAGTCTTTTTTCGACCCGGTATTTTTTTAGAGGAAAAAAATTGGATAAAAAACTGAGCCAATCAGCAAAAAAAAACAAACAATATTGTTGTTGACTTTTTAAGAAGGTAGATGCGAAAATAAAAAGGTTGCCTTTCCCCGAACCGTGGATAATTTTGGAAAAAGCGTATTTTCTGTACCCCGGGTAAAAACAGCAGGCCCAGGGGTCTTACGTAGAGAAACATGTTAGATGATGGTGCAAAGGTAGAAACAATATCATAAAAAAAAGTTGTATGCAGAATATATAACATAGATACTGTTAAAACTTTGTACGCGTTAGCTTTAATGTGCTTGCTAGACCCTTATTGTGTTTTGTATTGATTTTTTGTTACTATACTTTTAAATTTCAAAGTATTATAGAAATGATAGATTTGTGACCAGGAGACAACAGGTCACTATTTTATAAATACATAATTTATAAATATTATTTGATGAAAAAAACTACTAAAACAAAATTCATTTGCCGTTTAAAGAAAAAAAAACCCATAATTAATAATGTGACATGCTCAGCACATTCATTGTATATACCGTTGTTATCAATGGCGTATAGGAGCTAATCTTAAACAACAACGACCGAATAAAATTTTTGAATATTATCTGTAATGTAACAGTCAAAATTTGGTTTACACTAAGTTGACAAACCAAACTCCTAGAACTCCTTCTTTATACAAAAACACTTTGTTTTGATACTAATAAGTCTTTTTTTTTGTCGTAAAGCCATATTTTCTTGTCAGGATATCTGTACATTATGTTACCTGTTAGCGTGTTTAACCTTTACAATTATGTTACCTAGTTTTTGTTTTTTTTATTAGAAGCTATTTTCATATGAATGTTTATTAGTTTTAAACCAAATCTTACCCTTTTGTTTGTCTTTAGTTTGAGATACCACACTAAAGTATACCAAAAAACTACTAATACGATACTTGCCAATGGGTTTAGAAGCGTTTTTTTGTATATTGTATATACTTGTTTACCCGGGATTGCCCCGCGGGCCCCGGGGTGCTAAAAATAGCCAAAATTGTTACCCGGGTAAAACTCGCCCGGAAAAAGGTAACCCTAGATATAATGCTTTTGAATTTGCTTTTTAAAATGTATATGTATGTTGTATACATAGTATTGTATAAAAATTCATGCTTTAAATAGGCAAAAATGAAGAATACTACATTGAGGTACCTAAGAAGCAAAGGATGCAAACAGCTAGTGGGTTTTTGGCTACAAAAAAACGCATTCATTTAATGTTCTTGTATTAAACAAAAAAAATTATATATTTTTTTATATTTTTACGTGGCTATCAATTGCAATATATCCAATTAGAACAAGCTAACATGCAACGCTTTGCAATAAAACCTGCTGTTTCTTGTAAAGTTCAAGGATAAACTAGACTGTTACCAAGCAAAGTAATTATGTTTTCCCGGGTAACGGGTAGTAAATTTTTTTCGTACTAAATGGTATTCGATGAAAGTAGATTAGTAAGGTGTGTAGAACGATGCATCGTGATGTAAGTGTGTATGTTGTGTTTTTTTTTAGTTAAACCTCAGGGAACTTTTTTACAAAAAAAATATAAAACACATAATTTTTAATATAAACCAGAAGAACTATAATTTTATATGTTGAATTATGCGTTGGCTCAGCAACTTGTAGTAAAAAACCAGTCGCATTGTTATTTTTGTATACAACGCTTTATACTGAATTTAGTTTTACCTTTTAATTTTATTTCAGTATTTTTAAATGTATAGAATTTTAGACTGTTATTGAGTATAATAAAACAAAAGACTTTTTTTAACAAGATAAGATCCATTACGTCAATTAAAATTAATAATATTTGCATTTTATACCGTATAACGGTATAAAAAATCACTAAAATGCAAATCTCGGTTTTTAAACAGTGTAAAGTTTGCGATTAATTGCCATTGTGCATTTACTGAATAAAAGCTCTTTATTTGTGTTTAGTTACAAAATTGATGAGCGGATTTAAAGTATTAACACCGCACTAAATTTGCTATAACGTGGTTACAATGAAAAATAGATTAACCGATATGATATTGCAAATAATCTATGAAAGGTCTGATTTACTATACTTTCGTAAGCACCCGTCAATTTTTTAATATTAAAACGTGGTTCTTGACGTCTTGCAAATTGTTCGAAAAATAGTAAATGACATGATTAATTACAATTATACTATAAAGAATCAATGCCGTATTCAAATTGTATGCGCAAGATGCAAAAAGCATTCTGAAACTGTTTTACAAGTTAAGTTGAGTCAGGTCAGTACGTTGAGCTATATATAATGCATATTATAAATGTCTTGTTATACAATAAGCACTTTCATAATTTTAATAAACAGTAAATTTAATGAATTTATATTTGCGTCCCACAAACCCTATAATAAAGCAAAACTATTTAAAAAATACATAGATTGTTATTTTTTTTGTACGAGGTTCTTCTGTATATTTACAGTTTACTTGATTTGCGGTATTGTAACACTGCAACAAAAAAAATTATTGACGAAAAAACAAGAATTCAGCAGTGATGATTTGCGGAATGGCAAAAAAAAGGGCAAAAATTTTATAGCTTCTTATAGAATCATCTTGGGGCAATTGATTTTATTTATTTACCCTTTTGCAGCCTATTTATGTAAATTTTTCTTTTTTTTTCTATTTCGTTACAGTTTTTTTCATATAATTTATTTTTGATATACAATTTTAAATACTTTTTTGTGTTTAAAAAAAAAACTATGCGTCAATACGCCATCTATACCACAAATTGTTTTTTTTCGATTAATAATTAAACTAAAGTTTAGTATAAATCAATAAAATTAAAACTAAAACAAAAAAAAGGTTTATCGACTAGTCGAATAATTGTAAAAGCATATTAGTAATAAAGTCGAAACTAGTGATCTATACTGATCCGTAAAAAACCAGACCGTACCGCGTTTTACTATAATTCGTCACGAATTTCTTGGTCCAGTTGCAGAATTTACGTTTGGGCATTTATTTCTTCTTGTTACGGTTCAACCTTTCACAGCGGGCCTTGTTGCCGGTCCGGTTTTTTACAATTTCCCACGAATTTTACGGTCCGGTGGGGTTCAGTCCGGTCTGATGCAGACCTCTATTCGAAACTATCCTAGTTTACTTTAGAGATTTTTTTTTGTTATAAAAATGAAAATACCTGTATAATCAATAATAATTTTGTCTTATCCTAAACAAAAATTTAAGTTATCTGTAATCTTAACTTAGCCAGCCTTTAATATTAAAAAAAATATACACAATAGTATAAAAAATATAATCTGCTAAATTTTCCTTAGCACTATATTTTTATATTACCCTATATGCACTTTTGATTATTAATATCTAAATAAAGTTTTTATTATTTTTTATTATTAGTAGGGCAACCCAAAATGGCAAAAATATCTGCCATTTTTTAGTAAATTTGGGAACGGAAATGGCAAAAATAAGCAATTTTGTGCAAAAAAAACAACAGAATTTAAAATGTTTTTGTACAGGTAAATTTTTTAGTATTTTGTAACCTATAATGTACAAGGTACTACCACAGTCTAAAAACCTTTATTTTTAGAATTAAATAACTGCAAATGGCTTTAATTGTGTATTGTTAAATGTATTATAATAAAAATTTTGCCGTAATACAAAAAAAAACCATTTAACAAATAGTTAAAATTTTTAGGCGTGTATTTTTATATGCCCATGGGTATTTAGCAAAAACCTAAACGTAATTTTAAAGCGGTGCTCATGGGTAAAAAGAAAATAATTTTCTTCATGAGTAAAATACCCACGAGTATTTGGCTACAACCTCGGAGTAATTTAAAGGTGTTACCCATTGGTAAAAAAAATATAATTTAACCCATGAGTAAAATACCCACGGGTAAGATGCATCCAAGAAAAGTGCTTTGTTTTTATACCCAAGGGTAGTAAAATTATAACATAAAAAATGCGCTAATCACGTAAAGTTATTGGGATTTATATTCCATGAAGGGTTGTCAGTCTTTGTTTTTTTACCAAAATACGAATATCTAAGATTTTTACCGGTTTTTTGTTCTTTTTGAGTGCAGTCTGTTGATATTCGTTCAATAATGTAACGTGTTAAGTTTTTTGTGCTTTAAACAGTTTACCTTTTCCTCCTGAGTACTTTGAAAACAGATATTATACTTGTGTATGACTACTTGCGTTTTTAATCAAGTTTCCGCGCCTAGAGGATCTTAATCCATTTTTTTAATGCATATATATTGTTTATACATTTAACAAATAGCTTTTACATAGCTGGTAAGGTTTAAAACTTTATATATGTAGTCATTTTCATTTATACTTAGAATTTTTGGCTTTGAATTAATTATTTTTTTTTTACTTGTATTTTTTCTTTCTAATCTTTCGCGTCTATTTATTAGGGTTGAAAAAACAAAAAAACAAAAAAATTCGAATTTACCCATAGCTTACCCATGGTTTAGGTTTTACCATAGAAGGGAAGATGCCTATGAGTAGTAAAAAATTGTTTTTTTTAATATTTATGGAGTTTTAAAAAACCCAAGGGTAAAAAAAACATTTTTTTTTTGGTAGCAAGAATATTACGCCTATAGATATTTATTCGCAAATATTTTTGACGCAGTAAATTACCCATGGGTATAGAAATATACACCCATTAATGTAAAGCGTATCTTTTGTAATTGGCATTTAGATTTTTTCTGTAAATATTTTTTTTTACTAAAAAAAAGCTTAAAGATTCATTTATATATATATTTGACAAAAAATGGACTATAAGAATATAGTGGTATGTTAATACCAAGTATTATAATCTAGTATAACATAAAGACAAAAAAAAACACCTAAAAAAACCAAAAAAAAGTTATAAACGACAAGAATGGCAGCGCAAAACAAAAATGATATCAAATTTCGAGGGTTGTTCTAATTATGAGTCTAGTAAAAAAAATTCAAAAAAAAATCCGAAAAAGTCTAACAAAACATAAAAAAAGGAGTTAATTAATGTAAAATCGCCACCATACAGTGTTTTTCTTTTTGATATGCCCTTATCAAAGCCTTTATTTTTTACAAGTAAAATATTATGTTGCGTTTTTACAAAAATGCCTATATATACGTTTAAAAGCAGGAAACAAATGTTTTTTACCACTAATAAATAGTGTGTTTTTAACATGCTTACAACTGTAACAGGAACCAGCCGATACCATAAGGCATGAAATTTACAATAAAAATAAAAAAGTTTAAAATCCCATGCATTGAAGTTTTCACACCAATTAATAAAAACTCTTTACTTTCTTTGCAACCTTAAAGAACAAAGGGATTTTTCTCCCGCTCTAGGCTTCCTCTTACCAAAAAGCTTGCTTATACCTAAGACTTTACGGGAAAACAGGGGCTCGCAACAACCTGTAATTATGAAGAAAGGCACATAACGACGTTTTCGCTTACCCAATCATATACAAATTAGCATTGCTTTGCACGATAAAATCATCATAATCGTTACGAAAATATATTTAACATGTATTTTATTTCCGAAATAACTAAATAATTGATTCAATATTCTTTTATTGTTAAAAAAAAACTAATATTTCCTATGGTTAATAAAAATATTTTTATAGCGTATGTGTGACTTAAACTGTTGGTTCAACGTTCTAAAAAATAAATATTTTTTT
>JAQFYM010003832.1:0-17275 GCA_034694785.1 Agrenia bidenticulata | reverse complement strand
CTCATGCTGATCTAGTTACCGTCGTCGAGCATCTCATAAATCGCACGTCTTTGATAAAAAAATTCCTTTTTAAAACTGTAAATGATCCAACGAAAATAAAAAAATGCAATTTTGATATTGCATGGCAACAATTACAGTTTTCTAGTAAACAAACAGCGCTTAAGATCAATATCAAGCCTTTTTACAACTTATATGTAAAAATAATTTTTTGGCAATTTTGCGATGCGCTTTTGTATACAATTGGTTTAGATGTGTGTTTTACTAGATAACGGCAACTATAGCAGCTTGCTTATATTTTATTAAAAAATAACATAAGACAATTTTTGTAGGAAAAACTATGCAATTAAAAAAGGTTTTTTGTTATAAAATAACATATATGTTGAGTAAAATACTTACACTTTTTGTCAAAAAAAATTGTCCAATAATATTAAAAAAAGTTGCATATATAAAAAATGTTTTTTTGAGTATAATTTGTATTTGTCATCTCCATGTATTGTAATTTGGCGTAAAAATTGTAAAACTACAGGATTTGCGTAAAACACTGCAATACAATAAACAGATGTATTCGTCTTAAAGGGCCCCATAAACGCTGTCGTTTTTGAAATCGTTATGTAGATACTTACGGGCTGCGCTTTAAAGCAACCCAATAGTGATAAATTTGCTTTTACAACCTGCCTTATTATTTTTACTATTGTATTTTTACAAAAAGAACTTTTAATATTTTAGAAAAACAGTAATATTTTTGTTGTCTTTGTACATTTTTTTTTTGGATTTGTATTTTCACATGCCAAATAAAAAAAACTTTCGTATTTACATACGAAAATTACTAAAAGAGTTATGTGCATGTCAGTTTACGAAATTCTACTTTGCAATGTTTAAACCTGGCCGATTGCTGACGTTTTTCATTATTAATTTAAACGGTCAATTTGGTTTTTCATTTTGCTGAAATATATGTAGCAAATTTCTGTTTGTAATATGCCGCATGTATATTTATAATGGCACTAGTCTTTGCTATGTAAAACGTCAAATAAAAACATCTTTCTTTTACATTAAATTCGAAATAAAAAAACTGGTTACAGTCGAAACTGTGATACAAAAACTTATAAAAATCAATTTCTTTGTTATATCTCTTTAGAAATATTTTGTATCTGATTTTTTTACACCTCTTGGGTATCATCCATACAGCGTGTTTTTTTTTATATATATTTTAATACAAATAATCCCTGTTTTAAAACGATTTCTATACCCTTATGTCTAAAATGTATACCCCTATAAATTGCTCGATTAAAAAAAAGAAGAAGAAAGCACATACCAAAGCAAACACTGTCTTTTATAAAGACAGCGCACACCTGATTTCCTAATGCATTATATGTTTTTTCTAGGGGGGAAGTAAACCAAGTATAAAAAAAATAAATGACTCGGATTAGGTTTAATATCTTAGACATAATTTAAGTAAACAAGGATAAATTTTTGTAGTTTTTTTAACTATGTTTAATATTGCTAGTTCTGATTTCACTTTTTCGCATAAACATGTTTCTAAAAATATCTTTATAGGTGTCAAATAAAAATGTATAATTAGTAAATCATTTAGCCATTTTTTTTATTACTGAGATTTTTTTCAGGTTTCTTGTTCTTACGTAAAGAACTAAAAAATTTGCCCCTTATTCACGTGTCATTTATGTAGCCTTGTATGCATCGTATACTCATATTATAGGTGTTCAGTATTTTACCCTTCTTTTGTGTTGTTTAAAATGTGAAAATAGCCATGTTTTACCTCAATGCCCCTTTTAATATACGCGCCCTTTTTGCATCATATCTTAATATAATATAATTTTCATTAATACATTCTTTGTGTGCCGATAGTAATGATTGTTTTTTTGTACTATTCAATTTTTTTATTTTTTAGTAGATTTGCATTAGATCAAATATAATTTTGTGCCTTCAACTGTTTCATTCCTATTTGCATATACGAAAATTGATATGTAGCAAGTATTAACAATCAGCAAGTTTCCTCGCACATCTATCAGTAGGTTTTGTAACATTTAATATATATGTTACCGCCAAGTAAACAAATCCGCCAAGTATATTTTTACCTCCTAAACTACCATATCAGGACAACTAAGTAATGTATAAGCGTCCCAACTAGGTAAACCGGTGCAAATTGAAACTTTTGTGGTACACGTATATACTTATTAGTTGTCCCAATATGGTAGACTGAGGGCTAAAAAATTACTTGGCAGATTAATTACTTGGACGGTAGCATATTCATTTGCAACCGTAAGAAAGACACGTATATTAACTTAAATATATGCTCGATTTTCCATTTTTTCTTAGTATTTATCATTTCAGGTTTCTTTTTAAATTTCTTGCGAAATCATTTTCAAATATATCTTAGTATAATAAAATAAAAAATGTATTAAAGGGTTTAAGTACATTTTAACTTGTTCGTATATTTTTTTATATTTAACCAAAGGGGAAACCGCAGCCCCCCCAACCCCCTTTAAAAATAATTCCTGAGTATAAGTATAGAAATAATAAAAAAATTTGTAAATTGTAAACAAATGATGCCTTAAATATTACTAAAAATAGAATTTACAAAACAAAAAAATACTTATGTATGCACATATTTTTTTGTGAAAAACATTTTTTATAGATAAATAGACGATCTGAAAAATAAGTATTATTGCTGTTGATTTCCATATATATTTTCTATAGAACTTATTCTTAAAATCTTTTTTGTTTTTGTTTGGTTTTTAACCCTTAAAAGAGTTCAGAGTAAATTTTCCAAAAATTTATTTTGAAAAAAAAAAAAATTTAAAAAAAAATTATTGTTAAATTGTTGAAATTTTTATTAAAATCGACCCAGCTCAAATTTTGTTTTTTACCATTAGACATATATGTGTAATGGCCAATTTGGTCATTACGCGTATATGTGGTATGGTCAATATAAGTATTACACATATATGTGTATCGACTCTTTTAAGGGTTAAAACAATAATAAATTTTTAAAAAAAAAACTTTCATTTTTTTACTTCAAAAAAAATAACATTTACATCATAAGTTTTCTAAAGAATTTTTTGCTCGTCAATGTAACATTTTTTCTAAAATTAAATGCATCATAGTACAATGTTTTTTTTGTAAAGATTTTCTTGGCAAGTAAAACGTTAAACAAGGTAATTTGTACTTAATGTTTTACGGCAAAAATATGCATTATTAAACACATTGAACATAACATTTTTTTTTAAAACAAATAAACAATGAACTTAGCAATTTTATACAGCAAAAAGAGCCCAATTTATGGAAAAGATCTAATTATAAATGCGGTTTGCAGGATTTGTGGTTCAGGTTTTTTGGCTTATCAGCAGATAAAGCAGTTTATCGACTATTACAAGCTTGTTTTTTATATCAATATACATGAAAAGCATTTATCTATTGTTAGTATAGTTTTAAGTACTTCTTTAACGCTTAACTAACTTATTGCAGTTTTAAGCAGTTTTGTGCCTTTTTTAAAGCTTTTTGTGCTTAGTATACACTTAAGGTGGGTAAATAATGTAAAAAGTCTTTCAATGCATTTTTGTAAACGCAATTCTATCAATAATAAAGTATATTATTCATGACTTAAAAATACCATAAAAAAACATTTGCTTTTTTTTGCGCTTGAATATGCAAAACCTGCGATTTTACGCATCTTACCTTGTATTCGCTTCATAAATTTTTTTACGGGCGAAATATGTGTCAAAAAATTATTTCAAAATTGATAGTAAAATATATAAACTTATTTTGTATTATAATAAAAAATTTAAACACGTAAATTATAAATCCGTATGTAAAAAAACATGCAAAAATTTTATGCACGTAGTTCTTTCCTTTTTTGTTTTTATTACTATATATACATTATTTCCATATCAAAAACAAGTACACCTAAGTTATATTCAAGTCAGCAAACATTTATTGTGCTAATCCATGCAATTTTTAACACAAAACACTTTTATTGTAATGAAGTCATTATATTTTTAACAAAAATAACGTGTTATATATACGTTTTGCAATATATATATTAAAATTTTAGTGTAATTTATCATAAAATATTCATTCTATATGATTTTGTATTTTGGTATTTTGTAACTAACACAACCATAAAAAAAACTACGTCAGGTAATTAGTAAAAACACGTTTTTGTTATTCTTTTTTTTTACTACGAGCATTGTGTTTTATTATGATGAAACATATATTTGATATAAGTTATTTTAACTGGTATAACCACAAAAAAAACCATTGAAATATTTTTAAAAAAATTCTAAACCAGCTTATAAGTTATAAATTTTAATAAAACAGCTGTATACAACCGAAGCGTCCGCTCAAAGTTAAGTCTGCTAAATTTGTCAAGAGGTAAAAAACAGTTAGTAAAAATGTAGAAAACTGTTCTTATTACAAAAAAAAAATCATGCTGACCACGTTGCAGTTTTGCATTGCAAACATTTTAAGGTTTGAAAAGAAGAAGAAGAGTATTTTGCCTTTTATTGTTCCGTGTTGTTGAAAAAACTCATAGTATTGTACGTTTTACTAAGAATTTTTAGTGCAACACTTTTTTATTGTTTATGTTTTTTTCTATCAATCCATTTTTCTATAAAAAAACAGAAAAAAAAATTGTTAGTAAATGTAAATGTTTTGTTTTCTATTGAAACATTGTATGCTTTGTGCCTTTTATTTTTTATGCCGAAAGTGTGTTATTGACTTAAATAATATTTTTTTAACTTAGAGCCAAAACCTGTATATTTGATATAAGACGTGCCCTAAAATTTTATAAAACTATTGCTTTTATAATAGTAAAAAAATACAAATTTTAGTACAAAAAACTGTGCAAAAAATAAATTTTAGCTTACGAAAGCACTATACCTTTAGTTTTGTATATGTATTTTTTGACAATCCAAAATCAATAAGTTTTTACACTTTTTTTTAATATCATAAAAACTTTTTATCATAATAACTTTTAATCATAATAAATTTAGATCGTAAAAACTAGGGCCATCAAAAACCGTTGTATTTATTAGTTGCATTAAAAGAAATGTAATTAAATGTTTATTTAATTTATTTAAACTTTAGTATCTTTAGTTTGTAATCTTAATTGAACGCCTGTTATTACCAGTATTGTTTTTAGGGTGCTGAAATATCTTTTGTTACTATCTAATTCAAATTATGAAAAGCAAAAATTTCTAATCTTTTTAAACAAGTATCATAAATTTCTTATATCCAAATAGAACCTGGATTATCATTATATATTTTCTCAAAACTTTTTTACCTTCGGTTATCTTTTAATTTTATCTTCAATTAAAGAAGCTAATTATTTGCTCCAAAAAAGGCAAATTATAGTTTTTTGGACCATGCTATTGATTCAACATGATACTTCTGATCACTTACATATATTAACGTCTCAGTAAGTAAAGGGGTTTTAATACGTGCGTAGCGCTCACCACTGGATTGTTTTCTAAAAATTTAGGCACGATTGCTTTTTCTTTAACAGTGAGCAAATATTAAATATTATATTTAGTATATAAACCGAATATTGTTATTACAGGATTACTAAAAAAAGGTAGTTAAACAGCTTTCTTGTGTAAATATTTATTTTGTTAACTTTTCATAAGAATTCTGTGCAATCTGGATAATAATCAATGGCTAAAGACTAATATTTGCGGATATCCGAGGCTACCAGATGGTATTTGAGAACTAACCACACTTAACTTTCACGGTTGGTACATTAAGTTTAAAAGTTTTTGACCAACTTCTAAACAATATGCCGCGCCGTTGCAAAAAAAAAACTAGTAAGATCAATCTTTTTAAGTGATCCTGTATAAATCCAACTATAAAGTTACTTTATTAAATAATATAATCTAATTTCTTACGTAGCAAATCATTTCTATCAACATGAATAGGCTGATTAAGGTTTCTATAAACAACGGAAGCTTATATATAAAAGATGTGTTGCCGTTTTGCATTCTTTATCATTTGAAATAAAATCATTTAACTTTTATCTAAAATAAATCTTTAGTATTTTTAATTTTTCACACTAAATAAACCCGTATTTCTTATATAAAGGTATACATCTACGTGTAAAAAAATTATCCTATGAGTATTGTAAGACCCTGTAAAATAATCTTAAAGATAAGATATTCAGCAAAACAGTACTTGGAAATAATACAAGAGCAAGATAATGATGCGTAAAATAACTAACAAATGACGGCTAGAAACTTCGCTTTGATGCACGTTGGCATAAACTCTCCCGTGGAGCAGTAATGACAACTCGCCCCGGGGGCGAGTTTTTTTAATCAGATGGGGCAAAAATGATAGATTATACTGTATAATAAATCTAAAAGTAGTAAAGATGTAAAATAAAATATACAATGATGTTTTTTTTGTAAGTCTTATTAGCTTTTGCAAGTAAAAAAAAAAGTATTTGAAGATTTTTTTGTACTTTTCTAAACTGATCCTATCCCTAACCCTACCCAATTTATTGACGTAAGAGCGCACAAAGATTCGCATATATGCATTTTGCGTTTTTTTTTTTTCTTTTTACTGCTTTTAAGATGAGTTTGCCTTATTTTGTCTGAATTACAGTTTTAAAAATAAATTTTGAAATTTTTATCTTATGATTAAAATAATTGGAAGTTTAAAATTTAATTTAAGGCAAAAGGAAGTACATTTTTTACAGAAATAAGTATTGCCCGCGTAAAGATAGCAACTATATGAACCATTAGCATTTTTGATATATTTTTTTATTTTTTAGTGTTCTTTTTTCAGATAAAAATTTGAGATTTTTTTTGTAGAATGTTCAGTTTTATATAGAATATAGCAACCACTTGTATATCGTGTTCCTAAGCGACTTATCATTTACCAGTGTAATTTGTGTTTTTTTGTTTTTTTTTTCTAAAAAACTCGCCCCCTGGAGCGAGTTGTCCTTTATGCCCTGCGGGCGAGTTTTAGAAAAACGCCGCAGCGCGAATTGTTAACGTCCCTCTGGTGAAAATATAGTTAAACTAAAATTGGAAATAATACAAGAGCAAGATACTGATTCTTTCAATAACTACCAAATATGCAAAAAATACGAGCTTCGGACCACACAATACAATAAATGAAAGAAAAACATACAAAACTATACCTAGGCAAAAAACAAGGAAACTAATTAGAACTGGTCAAGTGTCATTATATGTGCAGTATGATTTCGCCATTTGTAAATTTACACAAACGAGACGTTTGGAGAAGATGATTGTTACTGCCAGAGCAGTATAAATCACTTATCGACAATTTCCGATAAAGCTTTTGAAAAAACTGTCAGATCAGTTTAGCAGACTATATTTAGATTTTTAACAAAGAAATGACTTTCTATCAGTTACTGCACGTAGCTGACTAAATTGTCAATAAATACTGGATGCAAGCTTAACTGTGTTTTTAACGAGTTTGAGACGTAAAAGATAAAAATATAGATATAATATACATTAACAAGGACCAAATTAAATTTGAGTATGAAATGTTTTAGGTCTAAAATAATCAAAAAATTAGGAAAAAAGCAAAAAGTTGCATAAATCAGGTTTATAACCGTCTTATGTTACAGCAATCTTAACAGTTGCTATAAATGGTATAAAATTGCCAGCTTTTTTTATTTATAAAGGGACTGATAATGAAAAAATGAAACAAGAATTCATTTTTCCACTCAGCTATATTAAACAGAAATTTTATATCATGATATACTAAAGGATGGATGTCCCTGCCAATTTTGTATGCTTGGTTTAAAAATATCATTTTATTATATTGCAATCGCAATCGGCAACATAAATAATGTTTGGTTATAGAAAGCTTTTCCATTAACGTGCATTCTACCTTTCACGCAACTCTTTGTATACAAAAACATAAAAAATGTCGCATTCCAGATAGACTTACCGGAGAGTTTCAGCCCGTAGATGTTGGAATTAATAAACCAGAAAAACACTGGATACAGGAAGGAACAACTTACAGCATGTAACACAGAGTTAACAGCCATGCAAAAACAAAAAAAATTAGCCTAGTCAATTTCATGGGTTACGGCAGAGTTGCATAAAAGTACTGTCGTCAATTCATTTAATCATTTGCTAAGAACTTTACAAGATAAAAATTTCAAGTAACACAGTTAATATGATATAAGTTTTTAGATGCATTTTTGTTGTTTTTAGACTTTTTTGCCATTATGTTTTTTCATGTGTTTTGGATTTGTATTTGTTGATGGAATACGCTTTTAATGAGAAATATAGTAGTGTGCTTATTACAAGATTTCCTGTATACGTCTAGCCAGTAATGTACAAGTAAATAATAAAAGTTTACCGCTTGTTATTTTTTGCATTATTAAACTAAAATTGGCATAAATTTTAATATTTTAGATATTTTGTCTTAATAATAAAAGCAAAAGTATACGTAATATTTTTCTTATAATTCTTGTAAAATAAGTGTGCTTAAAAACTTACAGAATCACTATTCCTAAATAACAATAAAAAAATATATAAGATGGCTTTGCTGTTTTGGCTAATTTTTTGTACAGTTAATTTTCTTCATAAGTATAATAATAATATTTCTGCTATATTTAAAAACATTAATACACAGTTTATTTTATAAAAATGTGTTTTTGTCACAAAGTACTAGAATAAAGATAGATTTATGCGTTTCTTTTGTTTTTGTTTTTTATTTTTTTTTTATTCATATTTTTCAATGCAAAAGTTCCCCGTAATGTTCAGTTAAGAAGCTTTTGTGTTTTTTTTATTTCAAAGTAGGAACACCAAAACTAAATTTTTAATAAACATAATTTATACTTCCCATATACCGTTACATTACCGTTAAGTATACATTTTATGACAGCATATAGTAAAAAGCTAACAGTTATATGGAAGTCACTATCAAAAACTGTAAAAACACAATTCGGTATGTTTCAACAGATTCGAGCACAAAAAACAGTGATTTTTGCATAATTTGGCGATTTTTATGCTGTCGTAAACCTCGGTAGACTTAATGCATCCTTCAATTGTTTTTCCATGGTTTTTGACGCCTGCTTCGAGATTGTGTATAGTAGTTTGTTGAGCCAAACGTTTTTTAAAAATGATAAGAGTTTGCTGATGCAAAATACTAGTTTTATATTGAACAATGATTTATAATCTATGACCATGAAGCTCGTTACTGTCTACCAAATCTAACAGTAAAAGTATACAGTTCATTTACAGATAAATACGTCGCTTTATCGATGTACTCAGTTCAAATACTTGGTTTTGTATTTTTCGTACCAGTATGTTTTGCCGTATTAAAGGGTATGCATATATTTAGGCATAGACTGCAATTACATAAAATTGCACAATCTTTCTTACATAATAAAATATTTAAACAAAATCACACTATAAAAAAAAATATAATACAGTAAAATATACAATCTAGTCATACATGAATTAATAAGAACCAGTTTTTACTAAATTTGTGTAGCAAATGAAAAAAATCACCGTTGTATTTTTAAAAAGTCATGGTTAAATTCTAAAAACTAAAAATCAACAAAAAGTCAACAAAATAACTTATTAAAAATAAAGTAAAGTTGTCAACTGCAATGGAATTTGTTTTTGCAAATAGCGTGCATATTATTTTTGTCAATTTTTTTTATTTAGGCAGAAAATGAATGCTTCTAATTTAAGCCCATAGAAAACCGTTTATAAAAATAACTTTTTATTAAAAAAACTTTTTATATAATTAATGTTTTAATATTATAATTGTAACAAAAAAAAAAGTTCCTTTATTTAAAAAGGCTATTTTTCGTAATGCTGTTTTATAAAAAAATGTTATGTTACAACAGCCTTATGGCAAACGAAATTTATGGAAAAAATGGTTATAAAAAGTTAAAAAACAGCATCACAAGCAGATTGCAAAAAGTCCAGTATGGAGCATTAAAACAATTTTTCGTGATTTTTTGTGTTTTTTAATATTGTTTCGAGTAAAGCTTTTTTTTAATATCGAACAAAAAGCCGTTTGCGCAAAAACGTATGTTTAAGAGCTTTAAGATCTGTAAGCAGTAATATTTTTAGACAATAAAGCAAATGGCATGGCGAAAGAGGTAAAATACGTTGACATCCATAATTATTATGCACTGAAAAATACGTTCTTTGTGCTTGTGTTTTAACTATGCCTAAGCTTTAGTGGTATTCCATTACTTTTATAAACAAAACGTACGTAAAGTTTTAACATTTATATTGGTGATTATATATAAAAACTTGCAACGGTTTCCGGCATGTTTTACAACATGAAATGCATGTTTATTATATATCGCGAGTAGCATAATATCAAAAAAAAATGTTTTAAAAAACTGAAAAATAAGTAGCTAATATTTTAATATACGCAATCAGTTTTGTCCTCATTAAAATAGGCCTCATTTTACGCAAAAAATAAAAAATTTGTGTCGTACTTCGTAAATAATCAGCTTTAAATTATATATTTGTATTAGTTCACAGAACGGGTTAAATGTAGTGAAAATGTAAATAATTGTATTTTTTACACGGTAGAAGGTTGATTTTTGTTACTTTGTTTGCAATTATTTGTAAAAAAAAATAGTAAATGTACGTATATCAACAACTTGTAACTAGATTTACGCATATTTCAACGAATATCTAACAAAAACCTAGGCATTTCGACATTAAAAGGTCAATGTTTATAAACACAGGCTTAAATTTCTCTTTAAGTGACAAGCACATGGCTGTTTTTACCAAGTGCAATTGCATGAATATGTATTGAGCTTAAGTCTATCGTGGTTATAGATATAATTGCTTTTTAATATACGAAGTTGAGATGCAAATTCAAATCATTAGATTCGAGAACCTTTCGCGTTCCTACTTCATTTGTTATTTTTAAAAAAAGGCCATAGAAACTATAATGTAGCAAAATGCATTGGTCTTGGATTAAATTTTTCCCTTTGACTTTTATCGCAATATGCTAACTATAAGTAAGCACTTTGTTTTTATATATTATTTTTGAAGTATATTAAGTAAATAATTTTACTTTTTTGTCCGCGGGTCATAGTATAAAATTTCCAATTTACAGTTAATCATTTATTTTTTGTTGAAATTTTTTTCTCTAAAGATTGAAGACTTCGTAAAATGCATTTTGTTTTCAGTATGAAGTTTGAGTATTGTGTATTGTGTAAGTGCTATTTTTTGCTTTTAATTGCTAAAGATAGGGTATATGCGTAAATCGTATGAAATGTTACTAACAAATAGAAACGTGCGGCATGTTAACGGACTGCAAAAATATACTTATTGTTCTAAAGCTTAAAAAACGTTGACATAAAATTTTTTATTGGTGATATTTCCTATAACTTTATTAGTACATTTGATATAGGTTTCAAAAAAAATGCCACCAAAAAGCATATAATGCTATATGTAATTGCGTTATAAAATATTGCTACCACTGCAATGCTTTAGTTTACCATTGCTTAGTTGACATTTTTTTATTTATTGACTTTTACTCGCAATATGATAAAAAAACGTATATTTTTGCTGTTTTTTTAGCGAATCATCTAGATACATTTTTTTAAACATATGATTTTTGGCTAGTTTTAGCAAAGTTGCTTGACATCTTATGCTTGTAAATAATTAATTCTTATAAAACTTATAATGTTGGGCGCATTTTATGTGTAGTGGCTATCTTTTTGCACATATACTAATTTTTGCAAAATTTTAAAACATGATTGATAAATTATACGCATCATGAGATTCTAGTATATAAATCTGCGGCAATAAAAGGTTTTGTTATACATTTCTATGTAAAAAAAAGACTGATGCTGCTATACATGAATCAAAAGTGCGATTTATGCTGGTTTCTGTTATAATGCTCATTAAACATATACCTCACAAAATATTACGTCATCTTTTCAAAGATTTTTTAAAAGCGTAGAAACTTTCACAGATACAAAATATTTTTATGACATTACACAGAAAAAATTATTATAACGTTTGTAACGCTGAATTTGTGTATAAATAAAAAAAATAACGGCTACTTCTAATAATAATTAATCTGTAAAAGCAATCATGTTCTGTCAAATGCTCCGTGATAGATTTTTAATATGTATTTACAGTACATATATATCTTTTTTATGGACAATATCTATTTGCACAAGCATGCTTGTGTTTTGCACATTATACAACAACCTTGTAATTACCTTGTCATTCAATAATTATATTTGCCTTTTCGCTACAGAATGTTTAGCAGCTTTTTCTGCGGCTTTATTTTTCAGAGTTCTTCTGTATAAACACTTACTGTAAACTCCGTAGAGTAAAACCCCCCTAGAGTAAGCAAAATGCCCAAAAAGTCAACAAAAATACCATGACAACAAAAAAAACTACTACATACTACTTATATAATAAGAAAAGATATAAGTCGATGCATTTCATGCATATATACATACACAATTTTACGTTCTAGTAAGTTTTTTTGTGAATTGTTTTTTGTTTCTATCTAGTTAAAAACATTACAAATCTTTTTTTGATAGTTAGAAAGAGGCAATAAAACAGAAAATTGTTTTTACACCGACAATCGGTCGTATTCTTCATTTCTAAATTCTTTTACGTTTTTTAAAAAAAAAGTGTATCAAAAATGCCAAGGCATACACCTTTTTATATCTATAAGGTCTTAATATAATTCTTTACAAAAAAAGAACACACAGGGGTACCTATAAAAAAAAATTGCACGCAAAAAAGCCAAAAGTAAGCGGCCATTATGGGCGGTGTTTTTATCATAATTGTTGCCATATTTTATCTTTAAAAAAATAACTTATTAATGTAAAAAGTAACATTATTACATTATTATGCATAAATCATATAAAACACTAATTCTGAAAAATATATTATTTTTTTTATACGTGGTATTTTCTTTTTTTCTACTATGAAATGATATAAAATCTAGGAATATTTTTTCATTTAGACTAAAATTGTAATTTTTAATAAAATATTTTTATGGTTATCAATAATACATGCTCTTATACTAGTACAACCATATGTTTTATTTCGTACATTGTTTCTTTTTTACCACATTAGGATATAAAAAAAAAACAGTTTTGCATATATTTTACTTATTATGGTCGCAAAATAATTGCGATCTCTTTATTATAATTTTTTTTTATTACCAGTAAAGAACCCTTTTTTCTAAATTTTACCATTATGGTCATTATGGGCGCAGTGGCGTACTTAGGGGAGGGGCAAGCAAAAAAAATTGCTGAAACAACAAACCAATGTATTTTTTATATTTTTCAAAAATTTTAAGAAAATTTCGAAAACACAAATTTCTTGAAAATATATTTTTGGATTTTTTTACGCCGCAAAAATAGACCGGACTCTCGTTAATTCGACGCGCAAATTTTTGTTCAAGTGAGAGCCGCCGCCCTCCTGGGTACGCCACTGTATATGGAGGAAAAAATAGGACCCTCCTCTATTGCCATACCATATTAGGTACCCCTGTGTACACATTTCTTTAAAAAAAAATATCTTACTAATATTTCAAGATTAATTTTACCCAATTTGCTTACTCGTTACAGTTTACGGCAAGTTAATTAGCCTTGCAGCTATTTTTAGTGCTTTTGAATATAAACCGAATACTTTAAATTATTTTCCTAAAAATTGACAATACTTTTTAGATGCAAATTTTGCGATATGTATACATTTATGGCATGGTAAGATTTTTAAAATATACTAGACTCTCATTTGCCTGTGTAATTCAACATGCGTGTTATCGATTTATTACTATTTTAGTGTTATAGATAATTTGACCCGGCGTACTTTTGGTTAAAGTACAGTTTTTTTTTTTTTCGACGCAAAAATTGACCTTTTTTTTGGGACAGCCCTTTTTTTGTTTTTTATTGTTTAACTTCATGTATTGAATTTTGCTTTTTGTTATACATACCAAAGGCGTAGGCAGGAATTATGAAAGGAGGGCTAGACTGTATTTCGGACCGCTTAGAAACTGTAATTTGTATTGTGCATTTATAAATTGTGTATACTATGAAAAATTCAATTAAGATATAAGCAATCAAAGTTTATTACGACAGCAGAAACATATGCGTCAAAGAAAACTGCACTTAAATTAATTCGCAAAATATGCAAATAATGGAAGAGCGTCCGTTTCGCTTTTTCTCCTGTAGTTAGCTACGTCTCTGATAGAATTCCTAACTAAATTTACAAGAGACTTATAAGTTTAATGCATTTTAATATTTGCTTGTATAAAAATGCAAATACTGCGTTACTTTTGACAGAAATTTTTATGATACTATAAAAATAAAAAAAAACGAAGCGGTTTTTTGGCGTAATTTATTAAAGCGAAATCCAAAATGAACATTTTTTACTTTTTTATAAGGAATATTATATCATTTATGTCAAAAATGTATAATAAACTGATAAAATAAAGTTTCTTGATTATTTGTATATAATTCAATTGCATAAAACACACAATTTTTTTTCAAAATATACTTAAAAGTTATTTGTAACTTTACTGCGCTTGTTGTTAGCTAGGATTGATGGAACACTTTTGAAAAGACAGTGTTTTTTATACATCCAGGATAAAAAAAGCCTGGTGAAATGTATGTATTCAATTGTAATTTCACGTAGCGAAAAATTTCAGTCATTGTTTTCTAAATAATACTTTGTATTAATTATATGGTAAACACTCTTAAGTGCTAAAAAAAAATTCAAATCTGTAATATAATAAAAAATTAAGTGCTAAGAACGTGCTTTAAAGGCAAACTAATGGTTTGTGTGTTTTATATAAAAAAAAACCTTTATTTTTTGTTTGACTATTATAATTGCATTAACCACTGTATATTTATAATTTCGTATTGTATGTGGTAAGCTAACGTCGAAACATGCAAATAATCACTTAACGATTTGCTATTATTCTTGCCGGTATTTAACAGGTATTGCGTTCTTACCCTTTAGTGAGGTTCGCGTGTTAATCTGTAGGTTGCATTAAATTTTATCCTTTTTCATTTAATCTCGATAAAAAAAGGTTTTGCAAAAATATAGTCTTTTAAAAAATTTTAATAGTCTCAAAAATTACTATCTCAAAGCTTGTTCATTTTTTTTGCAGCTAGTGCTTTTTTGAGTAAAAAAGTGTAAGTGGATTAAAATTTTAGATATCATGTTGTAGTAAAGGTAAGATACATCCGCTGCGATTGTAGTTTTAATTTATGTTATACAACGGGTGCAAAAAAACTGTTTTAAGATAAACTATCTGAGAGAAAACTAGACATAAACAATTTTCAAAAAACAAATTTTGTTTAAAACTATTGCTTTGCGTGAAAAAAAGTTTCAAAAACTCTAAAAAATACATTCAATTTATTTATAATTTTTTTAAATAGCCAGTAGACTCATTTGTCTAAGATCTACTTTTGAAATTCGTTGAAAATACTTTGTAACGTTATATCAATCAGACATCTCTTTTTTCCGGTATTTTCTTTATGTAACTTTTTAATTGATGTGGTTACACATGTCAAACATACAAAAATTAGATGAAAAATATTAAATAAATTTTTGTAAACTTTTGCGCTATAATTATGTTCTACGGGGTTTTATCTTTGTTACTGTTGTAGTCATTTAATTCTGAATCTATGACCTGTCTAAACTCTGATTGATTTGACACAATATCAATCTGCTGGATATATGATAAGACAATAAGTTGACATGATAAACATCTATCAAAAAGTATTTAAGAATTTATAAAAGAAACAAACATAGTTAAAAGAGATTCTACTCCTTCTTCGTCTAGTCCCGGGCCTACCACAAAACCGACAACACAAATTGCTTAATTCTCATACAGTGGCAATTTATCTGAAGACCTTAAACATTTCACCGATAGAATCAACGATTTATAGCAATAAACTCACTTTCTATGAGACAAGCATCATATCTTTGGCGTTTTTCACTAAAAGGGAACAACTAAAACTTGGATTTGAACGGTGTCTGATGACACATTGTTTGCAAATATGATTAAATTACTATTTGAAAGGTTTTCTGAAAAAGACATGACTATTTACTGTCTTTGTCAACTGAACAAGGAATGCCTGTCAACCAAAAAAAAGCATACTTGATTGTATAGATAAACTAAAATTCATGGCTTTAAAAAGAGCAATGATGTTAATTTTCTGATTGGAATGGTTTTCAGCAGCCTAAGTGAGGATTGGATAAGTAGAATACAAGCGGCAGTAACTCCAGGAGTATCACTGGATTGAAATGAATTATACAGAATTTGCTGTACGGTCAAAGATTTACTCCCGACCACAAGGCACAACATCGTGCAATCGAACCTTTAGAAAAACTGTTTTGCCATACGTCACATGATGTCGAAAATGTAAATTCAATCAAAAACAAAAAATGGTGCGAACTTCATGAATCAGCTACACATAATACATCGGAATGTTATGAGATAAAACGACTTATAAGTAGGAGAATGACCAATAGAAATCCACAAAAATATCGCTGTACAAAAATGAGGACAAAATAAAGGACGACATAAACTACACGTTTTATATTCAAAACCCCAAAAAAGACCTTTTTACTATAGAATCAATATAAAACCATCAAACAAAAAAAAACACTGCTAGACACTGGCTCGTCTGTGAATATCATAGATATATCATTTTGTGTTGAACATTAACTTATGCATTGTAACACCACAATCAAAACGGCAAATGGCACGAATATGAAAATATACGGCAAGAAAAATATTACATTTGAGATTGATGGACGACAGTATACAGACATTGAAGTAATTGTATCTAATCTTAAATACCAAAATCTCATCCTGGGAGCATCATTTTTACACGAAAATAGTCATCTTCTATTTAAAAGACATGAAAAACAACTCCCCTTTGAACCAACCCATACATATAAGCACACTATTTTTGCCACAGGAGACTTTCAGGAGTACAACAGCATCTTCAACAATAATCAATTCAATGTAGGAAAAAAAAACAGAAAACATGAAATCCATCAGGTAAATAACTCTGGAATTATAATACCCATATACAGGTTAGAAATCTGTTATGAGGAGACGTTGAGAAACGAAATAGATAAGCTACTATCAAAGAACATAATACATTAGTCAAAAAGCCCAAAAAGAGCCCTAATAATACTAGTTGAAAAAACAGATAAAACGATGAGACTGTGTATTGATTACAAAGCATTACAAATACTGACAGTAAAAGATAGTTATTATTTGTCTAACGTAGATGATTTTAGAGACA
>JAQFYM010003831.1:0-17275 GCA_034694785.1 Agrenia bidenticulata | reverse complement strand
TTCGCGAGAAAGTAAATTTCCTTTATTTCGGATTATTACGTACTATCTGTTGGTGATAAACCTTCATGTTAGCAGACTATATCACCAGTAACAAAAGTCACTGTAAAAAATACTGGCATAAAGCCTCTGCCCGAACCACAAGCAGGAAACATGCTTGTGTGAGTGTGGTATGGTTTGTTGCGCGTTTCAGAATTAGAAAAGAAAAATACGCATGATAAATTTATATGATTTGTGATATATACAAAAGATTTTTTAAATTTGTAATATAACTAACAAATTTTTAGTTATAGAAACATTGATTTCTAATAAAAAAGTATTCTGAAATTGCCATTTTTTAACAAGATAACAAAATGTCCAGCTTTATCCAAAACTATTGTAAATATAGTATTGTTTTGTCTGCGGGTATTGCATCTATGCAGCAGCCTCAATTGACAGAATTTGCATTCTATCTGTTTGTTTTAATTTTTGTTAACATGCAAATTTAATTTTGGTATTAGGCAATTTTATCACATAAACGTGACGTAACTAACAAATTGATATAATTGTAGTAAAAATAGTTTTAAGAATGCGGAAACTATCTATACTACAGTATAACATCACGTAAGTATTGTCTAAACTGGATATTGCTAGTTTAACAACATTTTTACGCTTATTAAGGTACTTACAAAAAGTTATGTTTAGTAAAACAGGTCTTATATGTACAAATGCCGGTAAAATTACTACTGCTCATACAGGACAAAATTAGAAAAAAACTTTATATTTTAGACGAAAGATCCAATAAAAAGACATTGAACGAAACAGTATACATCTACGTTTCTTGTGCGCATAATTGGGCAGTTTAAAGTAATTCATACCAAAAACATACAAAAACGGGCGGTTATCTTCAAAAGAAGCTTGCGTACTAACATTATGTAGAAGAGAAACTGGTCGTCATATGAGTACGAAGATCTGTCCAGACCATATTTACAATGCAGTTACCACGTAATGCTGCACTCACCTGGTCTTAATGTAAAAAAGTTTTCATTTGCTGCTTGCTATCACGCATGGGCACTGTTAAATTTTGTTTTAGATATGCTTAGGAAATCTAAGCCGGTGTTTACTACACATACACGTAAATATATACGAGTTCTCTTCTTATTGCTGTTTCTAAAATTTATAAATAGTTTTAAAATATAAATGCAAATAATAACTATAATCAATATTAACCTAAATAATCGCAAATGATTATAGTGTAATAGGTATTTACACGATTTATAAAGTAAAAAAAGATAAATATAACAATAAAAGCTACCGGCAAGTACAAAATAATGTTTCTTAACTGCTGCTTTTAGTAAGGAACATAGTGTATTATATAGATTGACAGTAAATAAATGTTTTTTGTGTGCGAATATAGCAAATAGTGATAAAGACAAAAAAAACCCTAAAAATTGTAAATCGAAACCTGAATCATCTCATACATAGTACACGTACAAGTGAAAAGTATTTAAGTATAATTTGTATCAAACCCAAATCATAAAAATTATTTTCAACATACAAACTTATTACAAGGGTGGTTACTCGCAATTAGTACAAGGTATTACCAATATACATTTGCGAAGTTCTAAGAATAATAAAGTGTAGTTTACAAAGGTATTTAATATCCGGGTATCCGAAAAATAACCATGGTATAAAATTGTGCCAAAACCCTGAAAACCCCTAGATACCCTGGTATGCAAATTACTTTAAACGCCTTTTTTAAGTCTCATGGACAAAGCCCGTACAACATACATCAGATTTACGTGTTTTAGGGTGTATACGCACGGGCCACGGGCCCCGTACGGGCGATCGTGGCATCCTTAAGTAAACAAAAAATCGTAAAAGATTGACAAAATGAAGAGTCAGAAGCAAAAAAGTATTGAAAAAATTTTGCATATTTTTATTTTTTATGTTTTTTTAATAATATTTCAACTATAAAAAATAAAAGAAGACATACAACATAACCCCTACACATAAATGCTCGGGTATTTGAATCACAGGTAAAGCGCAGGTTGTTTTTGGACGGGTTGCGGGTTGACTAGGTTGAACGGGTATTGTACTAGATAGTTCTTTAATTGTATGGATTAAAAAATTGCCGAAAAATTAGTATCCTGTAATCTTCTGATTGCAGCGGTATTTATTAGCAGTTTCGGCTATATTACTATCATGTATGCCTTTTTTGAGCGTCATAATCACTGCTTGTATGTAGCATACTGCGGTAATCTCGCTGGTTTCCTTCTATTTTTTAAATTTTTTGATGGTAAAAAGCTAGTTCACTAATACTTTCTTTTACCATGTCAGTAATTTGCTTTTTCAGCATCGTTTTTTGCGATTCCTATTTTTTTAGTCGCCATAATATCTATTGTTACATCACCAATGAAATTTCGGATCATCCGGTCTCTGTGCATATTCGTCACAGGTTCCTGCTTTACAATATATCTTCAGTTTAAGATCGTGCAAAGACTTTAAATTTAAATTTTTTTATAATCTACTGCTAGTGGGTTTGTGATGGAATATGGTGGTATTTTTTATAAGTATATTTCGCCATAGTGTTGTATCAACCGTTTAAAAAAACGGGTCTTGTAATATTTATCATTCTGATGTTGCTTTTCTGTTTTTGTTGCGGAAGTGCATTTTCATGTAGCCACAGTTGATAGGGTTTTTAACTTTGCCTTGCAAATTTATATATACATAATTTCAGTAACTATGAATACAAAAGTAAGTAATCTGGCTCTGGTACTATCATAAACAATAGTTGCAATGCATAATTCTCAATATAGTATGTCTATCTTTTAGGTAAACAAGTACATAATTATGTTTAATTGCGTAGTCATGTAACGCAAGAATCAGCTTCTACGAAATGCAAACATTTCTTACGGTTTTTTTTGCTTGGAATTGCTTGAAAATTGGGCGAAAGCACGTTGGAGTAAAAGATTTGTACAATTCAGAATGCAAATACACAGTCAACTACACAAGTAAGACTTAGTCCCTTTATTCTGATACGTTTGTGCGCACAAAATACGTATGAGTCTATTTTTTTATCGTATTTTTTATTTGTTTCTGTATAATTCATGCGTTCCACAACAATCTATAGTAAAGGGAATCTGTTCTGTGGCCTTTTTGTGTCTTTCTTTTTCTATATTTGTTACAGACATCAGCCATATTTATTTCGTGTTTACTGTTATTGTCCAAATAATTTTCTTTGTAACCCTAGGGTTTAATTTCCATGGGTTAATAAAAACAATAGCACCGATGTATTAAAAGCTTTGTATTTTTACCCGTTTGATTTTTCATTAATTTTGTTTAAAATCCATCTTTTAAAAAAACAAATATTTCATTAATAATAGATTTGGTTGACGATAAAAAAGACTTATACACGTCTAAGTCTACTTTTAGAAAAATTGCAATACTACGTACACGGCTGGATTATAGCACTTTTTGCATCTGTTGTTGTATGCAAATACTTGATTTATTTGTATTATCTCAAGCCGACTAAGACATTCTAGTAGAACTAATAATTAAAAATTATATTTGTATAAAGAAAGGCAGTTTAAAGGACTGCTTTGTCACTTCGCTTTGTATAACAGGAAAAAAGTTAAAATTATTTGTAGTTGAGTTCGAGAGCATCAGCGTATCATATTCATAAGTTAATTTTTTTCATATTTAAATTGGTTGTTAATAATAGATGAAGTAATCAAGTTACCTTGCCACGATATATTGGCAACACCAAACGCTGCGTTTTCTATTTTGTACCTTAATATAGTACTTTATAAGCGATACTAGATACCCATGCACATACGAACTATGACACAACTACAGCTACACGATATGCAAACAGATAATGACAAGCCAGTGTTAATTTCATGTGCCTGTGCATATACAGCTGCAAAATACCTTATTTGTCGGTTGCGACATAGAGATCCCACACTTCTTTCGTGTATAATCCAAGATATCATGCGCAATGAGCTAGCATACATAGAACAACCATTTGAATAGCACATGTATAATGACTGCAGCAATGCAGCTGACTCAACGTGAGATACATTCATCACAATTTAATGAGAAGTTTAATAAATAGCCGAATCACATAATAAAAATGTACCAATATCGTAAAGAATTTTAACCTTACGAGTCTTTAGAATTTTGTATCGGTATTTTATTAATTGAACCATGGAAAAACTGTAGGTCATAATTCCTTCCCATAAAAATCATTTCATGCCGTCTGGTTATCCTAAACTTTACGTTCGATGTCTAAATTTTACATGATTTTTGTACATATGCAGTAGATACAAAAATACGAACGGGAATATTTAACGAAATGAATAAATATCTTATCAATATTTTCTTATAAAATTAAAGTTTTTTAACATCTTTTTATTCGTACTCATATGTAGTGTATTTCAAATATATGCTACAAATAACTAGCCAAACATATGTTTAGGTAACAGGTAAACGAGAAAACATGTTTTTGATTCGGCGAAACTTTTTTAGGATACAATTTTATATAAATAGTAAGTAATGATATAAACTCTTATAGTTCTTGATCCAAAAAAATACGAGAAACCGGTTTACGGTCCTGGTAATATGCATTTTACCAAGCTTCTACTGTTAGCATGAAACAATCTTAAAAATAGGTTATAAATACAAAAAGTAATATAAAAATTTTTTATAAAAACATATAACATTAACTATACACTTTTTTTAACATTATGAGTAAGGTGTGCGATCCCGGGATACTGGAATCCCGAGATTAAGAAAACAAGCTAAAAAACTAGCCGCGGAAATCATACGGGATAAGGGTATCCAGGAGTTTCCATATTTTTTTTATATATTTAAATGTGTTTTTTAAAGAAAAAACGTTTGAAAAAACAACTTGGAATCGTATGAACTACCAATAAAATACAATAAAAAGTTATATAAACTTTACTATTGATTAGATTGTTCAAGAGTTGTAGGTATGTACGCAACAAAAATATATAATGATGCCTAGCAAGCAAATTTAAGCGGTTTCAACAAAGCCTTAACAATCAAAATATGTAAAATGCAACACGTATTTAACTTATGCATCAAAGCGTATAATACATAAAAATAACGTAAAAGTTCTGTACTTAATGTGCGTAATAAAAGCATTTGATCGTATTTTGTCTTTTTTGATGGTCATATGAGTGAGAACTTAACATTTGAATAGTCGTAATGTCATAAAAAAAGTTTATTACTTTGTAGAGCATTTATTTAAAACGTATTTATTTAGTAAAAATTTATTTTTACAGTCGTAGCTTTAGGCTGAACATATTTTAATGGTGTTGGTTTTTCGACACAGAAACCTAACTGCAAAATGGCAGGCGGCCACCGAACACGTAAAATTTTACTGTGCGCGTCAACACTGTTGTTCAGAAGTTGGCTACTGTGTGTCGCTGTAGTATAAGCGCATAGAAAAGCACATGACTAAATAAAAAGTACTTTTAATAAAAGTTATCACTTATGCCTATATGCTTTTATTGTTATTCGTGATTGTTTTTCTGCAAGATAAAACAAAGCAAAAAATTTTTTACCATTTGATTATATCCCAATCTAATATTTTTTACCACTTTGTAATAATTTAAATTTAAAAAATGTTTTGTAAACACATAGTTTTGTTTTATTTTATGTAGCTATAAAGTGCACTTTTTTAAAGCTTAAACAGCAACATGAGTAAGATTTTTTCATGCAAGGCTGGTATCATATACAAATAACGTGCAAATAAATATATTTGCACGCAGATAACATTTTGTATGTAAAATGTAAACCGAATACGGAAATAAAAAACAAAAAGGCTTTTTTTGCATTCGTTCACGTAAATTTAACCTTTGGCTTTTTTATAGGCAAATTTAAAATGCTAAGTCTAAAAAAGTGTAGTAAATGTGAAAATAAATAAAAAACGGAATTATAGTTATTTTTTAATGGAATAATGTCTAATTAAAGACTTTTGGCATATAAACTTGTACACCTTGCACCTATTATGTTCTTTCTTTCTACAGACAGAAAAGAAAAAAAAAGAATATATGTTATCGTTGTATCATGATAAAGAACGTGACGGAAATTAATGTTTTATGTTTAAAGGCAAACCGTTAAAAATTATGAATATATATATATGATATTTAGTTTTTTATATAATATACAGCTAATCATACACAAACGAGTACAAAATATGTAAAAATGCATAACTATTGTTTATAATACGACACTATGTAATAAGTTTTATTGCATTTTTACGTTATTAAACATATTTATGTATACTTTATGTGTTTGTAAAATGCGAGGTAATATGCTATGCATATATGGAATGTAAAAAAGAACTTATTGATAGTCAAAAAAGCGTAGCCTCCGCAATATTACTGTTATATTTTGTTTTTTGTCATATAATGTATAGAAAAATATGCTTTTACTGCTTTTATTTTGGCTAAGAGGCTGCAAATCAAAAAGAAAAATATTTATTAAAGTTTTTTGATTTGTTTTTTTAATAGTTATTTTTTGATTATGCATTATGTGTTCAGATTTCTACGTAGATTTTTGTGCATCTTTAAAGCTTGATAGTAAATAAAAAGGAATCTTTCTTATGTCAACATATTTGAACAAGAAGTACACGTGTAATATTCCAAAACTTATTTGAAAAGCTTTTTTGAATTTTTTGTTTTTCACAAAATCAATGCTAGAGCATGCAAAAAAAAAACATCCTGGCAATTGCTTTTCTATATTTGTCACAAAAAAAAGTAAATATGCATGTAAGATAACTTTACACGCATTTTGAAATCCCGAAATACATCATGGGTGCTTAAAAAAGCGTTGGTCAATGTTTTTTTGGCTGTAAATTATGTTTACCAGGATTATGCATGCCTATATATATGCTTAAAACATCATTTTTTTCGTTTCTATTAAAATCTTCAAGAATTGCATCTGTACTCTTCCACAGCTTTTACATCTATGTTCTGCGGGATTCAAGGCTATCACCGGCTATTTTGCTATAAGTGTATTCTTTGTTGCACATTATTATATCATAAAACAAAGCCCTTGATTAATTGGTGGGTGCGGTATGTGTTTTTATGTGTATGAACTGTATGAAAAGCTGTTCTCTTGCATTCTGAAGTTTTTATAAGTATTTTGTAGCTGTTTTTGTGCATTTTTGTTTTTCCACAAAAATTGCCGGTTAGCTGGAAAAATCAGTGATCACTGTGTCATCAAAAAAATTTCACACCTAGTTTTTATTAAATTACGCATTCATACTGTTTCTTCGATTTGGTCATTGCTTATAAAAACCTGTTTTTGTGTGGTTAACTCTTTTATTATACTATCCAAACAAAAGGAATCTTTGCTTTAAGTAAAAATAGCATTGTATTAACCCACTTAAAAAAACAATAAGACACTTTATCCTGTCTTTGGTTTGCCTTTTCTAGTCTTGCTTTAACTAAATGCTATATAAAAATCATTTTTTTATTCTTTACATCACTTGTTTGTCCCCCATTCCATATGTTAACAGCAATTTATTTCATGTATTGTTTTTTTGTACTACCCTTAGACGATATTTGTACAATTTACATACAAATTTGTCGATTTTGCGTGTGCTTATCGATCTTCAAATTTCTTCATCTGTAAATATATAAATTTCTATGGGCTATAATATAAAAAAAGAAACAAAATATGCATATCCTATGCGTTGCCAAACACGCTATTAGGTCTTTTTAGTATAGATTTTTTCTTTCGGTAGCTGTATCTGTAGAAAAAATTAAAAGAACAATTTTTTCTCACAATTACTTATAGGTATTTACAAAAACGCTAAAAAAAAATTTTTCGCACAATAAAACATAAAAAAATGTACCATTACTACGATTTTTTCACTCGGAATGTAGTATTTTCAGAAACGCGAAATGCGTTTTCTTGCCTATTTGTAAAAAAAG
Source organism: Agrenia bidenticulata (assembly GCA_034694785.1). Lineage (NCBI taxonomy): Eukaryota > Metazoa > Arthropoda > Collembola > Entomobryomorpha > Isotomidae > Agrenia > Agrenia bidenticulata. The sequence continues at coordinate 9,329 of JAQFYM010003831.1, read as the reverse complement.
AATTATGGAAAAAACAAGTGTACACTCCTTGTAAATTAAATAAAGTTTAATTGGTTGTTTGACAGATATGTGCACTTAAGCATTAAAAGCAAATTGATTTGAGATTTCTGTCTTTTTCTAGATATACTTTTTGTTATATCTTCATTTGGTATTGTGTCTTATCAAAAATAAGAACAGTCAAGAGTTGTTTTAATGTGTGTTTACAGAAAAACTGTTTTTCGTTAACGAGATGCAGTCATTGAGTTCACAATAACACAAAAATTGCGAAACTGGTTTAATTGGTGGTTAGGAATATAAGCCTGATTAGACGTGGGGGTGGGGGTAAATGTAAGGTGAATATTAGCCTTTCTTCCGTAAACTCGGGAAATAAATTTAATGATAATGTGCAAGGGGCAATTATTTCGACCCAATTAATGAGGAGGGGGCTAATCTTCACTTGTACTTTTTTTTCAGGCTTACATATTACACCCCCCCGAATTAAACCAAAATATTTTACAATTTAGACAAGCTTTTGTAGATTTGTATACCGAAAAGTGCAAGGCTTTATTGCATTTTATTTTGACTTGTCATTTGGGACAAATAAAATTAGCAAATAAAATTGAAAAATAGAGCAATTTATTTAATTACCCGGCTTATTATTACGATAATACAATTGATGTTTTACAAATAGATAAGAAAATCAGATACCGACATTTTTGCAGAATTCGTACTCTGTATTGCCATTCTAGTAGGTATTTTCCGAATAGTCAAAGTTTTTGCCGAATAACTATGTTTTCCGCAAATTAATGTACAGTTGCGCATTGATAATCCGATTCATTTTTTACCCAGTTTTACACATTTTTCAGTCGGATCCCAAAATTTGTCGGATTAAAGGGCTGAAATTTTATGAGAAATTTTTGTGTGTAATTAGGGTTTAGGAACGAATAATTGCCTTTTAAAAATGGTATCGATCCCAAAATAGTTTCTGCAGTAATAAAAACAAAAGTTTTGTATTTTTAATATTAGACAGTGATTTATCCAAGCAAAATACCTTGCAATTCAAGCCTGTTTTCTACCATGAATGCTTTTTTTTGTGTAAAATTTACTATTTGTATAAATGTTTTGGGGTATTTGTACATGTTTTCTATAATGATATTTTTTTTTATATTTGCGAAATAGATTCAGTCGGTAACATAAATGTCAGATATCATGAAAGCCAGGGCAAAAATAATACAAAAAAAAAATGTCGGAAATCACGTGTTGGTTTATCGGGTGTCTGTTAAAGGCGATTTGGCTGCGCTAATTAAAGAAAATTACAGATTAAGATTGCATCTTCGTTTATGTATAGAATACTACTAATAGGAGCATTGCAACACAGGGCTTCCGCAAAAAACTGTATTGTCCATATATGGCCAAAATTGTAAGCCATTATAGATATAAAACTTTTTTTCCATATTTTGGCATATTTGATTAATTACGCTCTATATTTTTTCCATATTTTTTATTCCCTTTTTAAATCTATAACATTTCTGAAAGGATACATTTTATTTTACTATAAAGTACCGATTATAAACAAATATGCAAACTAAATTGTAAAATAATGTAAAAATAGTATGTATTATATCACCTAGATTGACTGAAATTATATAAAAATACAAGACTACATTTTTTATACAAGCAGGGATACCGAAAATGTAATTGTAAAATGAGGGTAAAAAAAATAAAGGCGTGTCCCCATAATGGAGATAATTGCCATAATATTCAAAAAAATAAATTTTTTGTGATGATTCTCTTGTAGATTTGCACAAATAAATTTTGTCCCAACGTTAATTTTTTTTATATAAAAATTATCTCGTATTTTTTTGATTTCATTTAAATGCGGCTTTAGCCTCGTATAGCATCTTTTTTATACTCAACACTCATATACATATATTTTTTATTTCAGGTATGCGTCTTAAGTCATTAATATCTTTTATCTGTAAAATATTCTGCCTATTTTTTCTTGTGGTATGGTTCTCAATCGTGCTTTAAATCTCATTATAAAAAAAACATGAAACGCTCGGAAATCAAAATTTGTACTTGGTTAACAGCAGCTTAAAATATGTTAAAAATAAGGATAAATATTTCCCCCATAATGGCAATTAAAATATGGCCATTATGAAAAAATTCCATTATTTTTTCGGTATCCCTGTACAAATAAAAAATCTCAAAATAATGTTAAATAAGTATATATTTTTTCTATAAGGTCATGTGTAATATTTTTTTCAATTTTATATTGTCTTACAAAAGAGTACAACTATAAATTAAAAAAGGTTGAACTAAGTAAAGGCTATTAAAATTCTAAGAACTTGTAAATATATAAAAATATCATGTTATAATATTTATTTAACGATACAAAAACGACCTCATATATACGAATACCATTATGGCCATAATGGAGGGCGGCCTAAAAATTGACTTCCATATCATTGCCATACCATATTCGGAAGCCCTGTTTTAACATTTATTTAGTAAAAACTCTGATAATTACAAAATATATGTCTATGCACCTGTTCATAAGCTTGTAAATGCCTGTCACTACAAAAACTTTTAAAAATTGAGTAGAGATTTCACTGCAATCAAAAAATTTGATACACCAAGACTTCTGTAAAAATCTGGTTCTGATCTGGTACCTATAAAAAAATAATCTGTTTTTTTGGCCATCAAAAACCATGAAACCCTTGTCCCTAAGAGTTGAGGTTTGACCCGTAAAAGACGATTTGATTATATTCCGTAAACGTAAAACCTAGAAAAATAACTGTTACCAAAGTAAATCATTATAATACTAAGAACATCAGAATATAATTTACTTTTCACATGTCTTGTAAAACACCTTTTGCTTAGTTTAATGGCATTTTACATGATAAGACGTAACAGTAACCGTTTCCGGAAAAGTCCACTAAACGAAATGTATGCAAATTTGTTTTTTTAGATTTGATATTCATTTTTAAATGCATATTAATAAAATAAATTTACTATTTTTACTTATCGAGTCTGATAATAATATTTTTATGACACAAAAATAATTTAAAACTTCCTTGTCTCAGATAGTATATTGGTAAGTGTTTATTGTTACTCTATATTATTTTTTTTTTTTGCTGTATATTTTTTATCCCAGAAAATATATTTTTATCCCTGTAAATATTTGTTTTGGGGCGAATTATCCCAGAAAATTATATACTAAATCCCAGAAAAACTAATTTTAGCAAATCACATTGGAAAAATGTAATTCACCTAAAAAAACGTATATATTGGGCTATTATTTTATTATTTTATCGTGATTATATTATTTTTTATATTAAAAAAATATAATATAAAAGTAATATAACTATGATAAATACGTATTTAAATGTAAAAATATATTATTTTTTTAATATATCCAAGTTATAAATATATTTTGCTAAAATTATTTTTTCTGGGATTTAGTATATAATTTTCTGGGATAATTTGCCTCTTTCAAAATATTTACTTGGGAAAAAATATATTTTCTGGATAATAAACTAAATTCTGGGCAAAAAATATATAATTTCTGGGATAAAAAATATACGTCCTTAGTTTTTTAATATATCTCATTTAAAATTGGTTCAATTTTGTCAGTGATTTCCATCAACCGATACAAGAATATTTATAAACCAAAAGCACTATATAAAGGTGTTTTTTTTTACCCATAAAATGCGATTTTGCGATGTGATGATACTTATATTTGTGTTTATATGTTGTGCTTCTATACGTGAGATGTTTAGTACTCAACAGGTAGAATTGACTTCAGGTAATCAACATGCTCAAAAAGTAATCAATAAAGATATCGCAAGGAACGAAGAGAGTGGACCCTCGATTTCAAAGTATACTTTAGATAAAGGCATATATTTTGTTAAAGATGATTATGCAGACAATCAAGAGCATGCAGATGATACAGATGAATACGCATTTCAATCGCTTATTGAGATTGGTGGTTACAATGAACCCATTTATCCCTATAGAGAAAAACATAGGGAGCATATCAATGCTTTAGATATGAAAAGTAGTAGCAGGGGTCGTGAAATGAGTTATAATCCGGGTACATATGAAAGGATAATAACACTGAATAGACAAAAAAGATCTTCAGTTGACGGCGACACCCCAGAAATTGAAGAAAGGGTAAAAATCTATAAAATTGAATCAATAGAAAGTATTAACGCGACTCATGACTACTTAAAAGTAACTACAAATCAAATCACCAAAAATATAGGAATATTTGAAAAATCAATGCGCCCAAATCCGATTTATAAGCATAACAAGTATTATAAAGATAACAGCCTTTTTATACAAAATGAACCAATGGCATTAGGAGCACTATCGTCAATTAAACTTAACCCGAAACCCTTTTTCGAAAGCAGCCTTAAGATATTATCTCTAGGTCAATTAGTGTATTTTTATTTTACTGATATTATAGCTGCAGATAAAATACTTACGTTTAAGATAAATTTGTATATGTTTTTAATGCATAGGCACCAATCTGAAAGCATTGATGAAGATGCACACAAGCAATTTACAATACCGAAGGATGTTTTCGCTGGATTACTAAGTGTACCACTTGGTTTAGAATGTCAACAGGATAATATTGTTACCTTGATATATCCATTACATGAAAACATGACATCTGTTAATATGGAACATAATAATTACGATTTAACATCCATCATTCTAACAATCGAATCAAAGGGTACAAGTACCTCGGACGAATTATATGAAGATTTAAATGGCCTACCATCAAGCTGCAACATTACTGTGTACAATTTAGACGCCTTTAGTAAATATTTTATGGTTTTTAAAACCTATTGAGTCATCCGTAAGCAGTGTCGTTTTCTAACTATAAAAAGAAGGGGAACTAAATAAGATAACGAAGTCACAAAGGAAAAAAGAAGGAAAGTTGGCAAATGACACCCATAATATATAATAAAATTACACTTTATATTAAATCGCTATCAAAATATAAATATTTAGAGGCTTTTGATGCCATAGCTAGCCCTTAAAAGTTCTCTTTTTGATCGCTATCACAGTAAAGCAATCTGTGTCGATTTTTTAGTGAAAGATTAAACAGATGAAGCTATTTATATTTTATTAGAGCATTAAAAATGATTATGCATAATATTCGGCATATAGGAATCATTGCTAATACCGGATCAAGTCTTTTTACTTAGAATAACCATTGTAAGACTAGTAATAAGAACACTTTAGTTAAAAATGTGTATTAATTACAATAACTATAATTATAAGTTGTTATAAACAACTTATGGTTCATTGCATTGCTTTCTTTGATATCTACATTTCTTTATTTCAATTTTTTATTTATTTAATAGCTTTTTTTATGAAATTATAAAACGACACTACTTTCGGAATGACCTAATAAAAGAGGCGTAAAATTGATTTAACTGACTATAAGTAAAATATTATTAAAATATGCAAAAAGTAATATGATTTAATTAATATTCAATAACAAATGAATTTTAAAAATAATTCTTGGTTTTAAAATATATTTATTTATTATGGACAAAAGTATACTTTGAACATAAGTGTTATATCATATAACTAGGGAACTCAAAAATTCATCAAATTTTTAATGCTATAAAATTTCAAGACTTATTTTGACGGATGGTCAATCAATTATTAAAAACTAAAACTATTCAATGACAATCGACCAGCTTATTTTACAATTATATTTTACCATATGTTACCGATAATATCAAAATAATTTGTGATCCCTGCGTGAAAAAAAGAAGAAAACTGCCAAAAAATATATAGAAATTTAAAATAAGGAATAAAATAGTATTATATCAAGGGCCCTACACCATTATGGAAATATTTTCCCTACCATTATTGAGGAAAATTTTTTCCATAATGGTAAAGACCCTGTATTATCGAGTTACTTGCATGATAATATTTAATTTGTAAAAAATATGCATATATGTATATTAATGATGGAAATCTATAGTTTTTTTTGCATTAATAAATATATTTAAATCATTTTTAGCCGAAGACTGAATCCATCTTTCGCCTTCTATATTTTTTTGAGGTAAAATATGGATTGTGCTATCTACAATTATTTCATACATTGTATGTAGATATATGGTATATTCCAATTTAGTAGCAAGGCTCTTTTTCTAAATCCAACGTCAATTTTTTAAAATACATTGACACAGCAAAAAAACATATTAGGCTTGTCCGGGCATTTTATCATCTATAAGTACTTTTTACTATAGTGTTTTATTTATCTATAGTAATAACAAACTAATTAATAAAAAAATATCGAACACTCATATTATACAGCACCGAATGATTTTTTTGTATAATTTTTTTTTTTTCTTAGTTTGCTTTTTTACCCTAGTTATGAGAATAATTAAAATTTTATAGGCGGTGTTACCGCCTATAAAATTTTAACTATATAATTTCATTTTATATATGATAAACTATCGGAAAAAAAAATCTATAGTATTTTACTATAGATAAAATTCAAAACTCGTAAAGTGATAATAAACACTTAATTTAAAAATTACTTTGTATTAAATTTTTGTAAAAAGAAAATTAATGTGCATGTAATTAATCAAAATGTTTTTTTGTAGTTTCTTATTTTTTTTAACAAGAATTTATCAATGGTAAAATTTATCATATGTAAGATTTCGGACATGCCTATTATATAAAAAATGATGTATTTAACTTCATATATAAACTTTCGCATGTAGCACCTTGCAACAATAAAGACAATAAAAGTATTTTGAAAAGTCCATTAATGCAAAAAAGCCATTCCAAAACACTTATGCTGTGTGATGTTCATTGACTATAATCTGCAAATCATATAATTTTTTTTGCCACTGTTTATATATTTCCCTTTTTTGCCATAATGGCCATTATGGAGGAAGTTTTCTTTTGCCCTGCCCTTGTGGCCTCTATCCTATTCGGGGGCGTTGATTCTGTAACAAACAAAATTATTGCTTTCTGTCAGGCTAATCTCATCCCCTAAAATACTTTTTGATTGTACAAATGATATCTTGAATTGTTTGTTGGCCTATTTCATCATAACATTTTTATATAAATCCACGAACAATATCTTAAAATATGCTGTTGATACACAAACAAAACCACTCTATCGAAATCTACTCAGTGAACTTCTTTCTGATAAAACTAGTTAGCAAGTTTTCTATTCCTATGCCGCAAGTTCGTAAAAGAATAGTATAAACAGGTATAAAAGCAGTTAATTTTGCATTTTTATTAATATCTATATAAAAAAAGGTAAAATCGATTGAAATATGTATATTTACATATTTTATATATGTTTGTCTTATATGGTTTTCTTATATGCAATTATACTGTTTATTATCATCGGAAGTTGATTTATGTATTGATTTTTTTTTCTACTATAATAAAAAAAAAATATTTTACCCCGAGTTATCGTCAGTAGGCATGTCCCAGTTTTTTATATATATATAAGGTAATATATATATATATAAAGTGCTTATTGTAAGTGAAATTATATATATATATAAATATTAGGGACAAGAATAGAAAAATATTTTTTACCTATATACAAATATCAAAAAAAATAAAATTATTACTTTGTTTAACCCCTCTTGTGTGAATGAATTTTCGAAAAATGACTTTCTTGCAGTTCTATATACTTTTTATTGCAGTAACATCATTTTAAAAAGAAGAAATGATTTACTCTACAGAATGGCAAAATAAAATAGAAGATATGGGTAATTAACAATTTCTAGAAACATTTAGAATAAAAAAAGAATTTTTCAACGCACTTTATATATTTCTACTCCAAAAACCTATTTGTCCAAAAGAACTTAAGGAGATGTTATATTTAAATTTGTTTTATCTTGGGCACGTCAGTACCACTAGAAAACTGCGGAAACTTTTCGGGATCTCTAAATCCTCAATTCATCGAAAAGTAGGACTTATGTCACAGTTCTTGCTTCTTGTTGCTTGTGAGGAAATTAAACTGCCTGAAAACGATGAATTGGGAATTTAGAAATGGGATTTTTACAGCGGGGTAATTTTACTGCCATAATTTTAGCCATTAATGGAACGCATTTAAGCGTGTCATATAAAGGCCATGATTTTGTATTCTATAATAGAAAGGGATATTTAAGTCTAAATTTCTTGTGTATTGTTGATTTTTACATGAAATTTGAAGCAGCATCATATGGTGTAGGATCTATACATGATGCTCGCGTTTACAGGCGTTCAGAGCAAATAAGAAGTAAAATAGAAAATTTGCCTCCTAACTACAAAGTTGCTGGGGATTTAGCATATGGTGGATACGTTAACATGCAAGTAACAGTTTCAACGAGAACTAACTCACTTTCCGAGGCAGAACTCTATGAATTGGACAAGCAACGAGTGGTAGTTGAAAATGCCTTTGGGCTGTTAAAAAACAAGTTCAAAAGATTACAGCACCCAATTCATAATTGTGATACAAGAGAAGTGAAAAGAATTTTTTTTTCAGCCATATTTATTCATAATTTTATAATTGAAAACACTGAAGAACTATAAAGGTAAGTTAAATAAAATAGCGAATTAATTTTTATTTTTTATCAATTTAAATATTTCAGCAAGATGAGTTTCAATGATACCTATTTTTTCCTCTAGGTTATCAACTCTTTTTATCATCCCAATTTGTTCCTCGTCGCTTGGTTTTTCCTTTCTACTCATATTGTCAATGAAACAAACTAGAGACTTTTTTTGTAAATCTTGATATGTATCTCCTGTTATACTTCTTCTCTTCTCTTATAGTGTTGTCTCCTTATGATGTTTTGGTTTTTTCCTCTAGGGCTTGTTAATCATCTTTCTTGCCTTTTACTTCTTCATCCTTCTTATCTTTTGCTTTCTGCGCATTTTTCCCTACGTTTTCAATAACACCCAATTCCACCACACATTCCACATCTCTTTTCTCACGTTTGGGAAGTTCTTGTGAAATGCATCCCAATAGCACCAATGAGATGCACCCCGACCGGATTTGCCTACCTCATTCAGCTCAGCCTTGTATTTAGAGAGTAAGCTATTATACTTCTCTTTGCATTTCGCCCCAGTTGTATTTCCCATTTCAAGAGCAAATTTTTCCCACTGATCTTTTAATTGTTTCGGCTTGCCTATAGATTCTTCGAACTGAAAGACTCTTTGCTCACTATGCAAAAGCATTATCAGTTTAGAAGTTTGTTCCCTGTTCCATACATTTTCTTCTTCCATATGGGATGGTGTGAAATTAAGAAAATAAATATAGATGGATATTTTTAAGATACTTTTTATCTATAGATAATTGACTATATATA
>JAQFYM010003830.1:0-17275 GCA_034694785.1 Agrenia bidenticulata | reverse complement strand
ATTGACGTAGGGGTAGGGTTAGGGTAGTGTAGGGTAGTGTAGGGTAGTGTAGGGTAGTGTAGGGTAGTGTAGTGTAGTGTAGGGTAGTGTAGGGTAGTGTAGTGTAGGGTAGGTTAGAAGGAAGGGTAGTGCTTGGGGTAGCTTTTGGGGTAGGGTCAAAGTTGGTATATTATTTCCTTTGGAATTTTTCAACTCATTTTTTTTTTGCGATTTTAAGATTTTTTTTTGTAGTGTTAAGATTTTTTTTTTATATATTCATACTTTTTAAAAGTAAAAATCATAATATTGCAAAAAAATTTAAAAGGGTTGGATTTTTCGTTTTGGCGCCTTTTAAGTGTTTTTAGAGTGCTAAATCAACGCAATTTAGTAATTTTGGCGCCTTTTAAAAAATTTTGGCTCCTTTTAGAAATTTTGGGTGCAAAAATTCTTTTTTGGGTCTAGATTAAGGCTACCCAAAAAAAAAACAACAAAATCGCAACAAATCTAGGTTTGTCACACGATTTAAAGAAAAAATTTTAATGCAAGTTGTTTCCAAAAAGCAAAGTTTGTGTTGAGTAGTATTTAAAGATTACTGTAACTAACTGCACGAAAAAATCTTTGAGGAGAAACTTGGCATACCATATGTTTTAGTGTGAAAACTCTTATAATGTTGTATTTAAACATTTAGTGTTCTAAAAATAGCTGCGCTATAAGATAACTTATTGTTTAAGGTCGGGTAACTTAGCATACGGACGGTTTGCAAAAAACATGTGTAATATTAGTAAATTTTATATTTTTAATCTTTTACTGTATCAGTGGCGTAGCCAGGGGGGCTAGGGGGGATTAAGCCCCCCGTTTGTAAAAAACTACGCTGTATTTAAGGCGGGGTCTATTTTTTTTTTGCAGACATACTTTTTATAAAAAAATCTAAAAATTAAAATTAAAAACAGAAAAAATTTTCAAACAAAAATAATTATGATTTTTTACGCTATAAATAAAGTTTAAAGGCTATATTTTATACAAAACAACTGACGTCTCTTGGTCAAAAAATATTTCTGGCTACGCCACTGAGAGGAAGCCTTTGTCATTAAATGCTTCATGTAAAAAAAGTATTAATAGCTAACTTATTTATCCATAAAAAAATACAGAAAAGTACAAACATATAAATACAGGAATAGCCTGGTATTATTGAACGTATTTTCGCAATAAGAATTTTATTATATTTATATTTATAATTTTAACTATAAAACCGAAGATTCTACTATTAATAAAAAAAAATAGGTCTTTTGGTATTGAGCATATTCGATCTCGCTTTTATAGCCCGAATTACTATGATTGTAGTTTCTGTACGCATCGATACCAAAAAATATTTAAAATCTGGTCCCTAATAAATTTATATTAAAAAAACGGTTACCCAAAAAATTACCCGGGTTTTTTTCGTTATAAATCGTAAAAATATAGGTACCCGGATAACCAGTTTTTTGCAACACACGAAAAAAATGCGTATAAAAAATGCTTAATTTAGATTGCACAGTTTTTACTTCGTTATAAATTATATCATGTGTTTAGTCACATAGAAAAAAAAAACTTCAGAAAAATTTTATTATCGAAAAAACCATGACAAAGTTATATGTACACAATATTTTATCTAGAAGGACGAATAGCATTGATGAACATTTTCTTTCAGCTAATTAAAGCAATTTAAAGCAATAAAAAAAGCATTTTACGCTGAAATTCAGTTTTAAATATTTTTAATATTTTTTTATAATTAAAGAATGCTAAAAAACGTTTTTTTCTTAAAACAACAATTTTTGGCATTTTTTACGGTATATTTTGCGCAAGTGCTAGTTTAAAATAGGATTTTTCTTTCATTTTTCTGTAAGTACTAACAAAAGGCATTTCGTTATGCTTATTTGATCCGCCTTTTTGCTAGAATATCTATAGGTGTAATGTTTACATACGGGAGCTGAGCAAATAAACACAAAATTATATATAATCGAAAAACTGTTAGAAATAAAAGAAATGATGTTAATAGACTTATGATACCATTTTATGCTATGATATAGTCGTGAACAAACAAAAGTGCGCAAAAAAATGTTCTTTTTACGCAGTACCTGCATAAAATCTCATCGAAAAAAATACTATAACAAATTACCGGTCCAAAAAGTCGTTGAATAAAATATCACGATAGGTTCTAAATTTAAGCTAGTGCCGAATTCCACTGGTTTATATATTAAAACAAAGGACAAGATAAAATTCAGCTCCCTTATCTATCTATATAGTGTTATTTTCCGGATTCAGCGTTTAAATTAGTAGTCGAACACGTCTTTAACCAGCGCAAAAGATGTGCAAAATATTTATGAAAGGGTAATGCAAAATCAAATTAGACTAATACTATAACGATTTAATTAAACGTGTTGTTTGGAATACTCTAGCATTAAACCAAATAGAATTTACATATCTGAATGAAAGATGTACTTTAATTTTGCAGTTTATTTTGTGTTTTCATGCGATGGTTGTATATTTATAACATACTATTTTTGTAGTATAATTATTTCATTGTATTTTCTCTTATAAATGTTTATAAATAGAAAAAATAGTAAATAAAATATTTTTAATAAACGACATACTAGTAATGAACATTATATAATTCCAACCAAAATGTTTATTATTGAATACAAGTAATTTTTTTATAAATCTTATGAAATAATATTTGATAAAAAAAAAAGGTATATAAATTTGTATTATTCGTTCTCTCTGTTATAGTGCTTAATTTGTAATATTACTCGTTCGTTTGCAATATTATTATTGCCCGATTATTTGGTAATCAAAAATAGTTAGAAGTAATATAAAAATCAGACTAAATTGCTAAAACCACTAAAATTCTTTTCCTTGGTTTAAACGACTACCCCCTGTTTCCCTAGAACCCCCTCTTCGTAAAGAAGCAAGTCTACTTTATGTTTTTTATAGTGAGTTACCATGATATAGGGTCGTGACTCTTGTGTTCCCTTAATAATAACGCGTACGCTTTATACTCGAATATAGTGCGTTGCAGCACTATATTCAAATATAGTGCGTATGGACATTTTTTAAAGTAATTTTTTCAATTTTACTATATTTTTATATATTTTTATTTTATTTTTCCACCCTTTTCCTAGAAAAATGGCAAATCGAAAGTCTATAACTTTGCAAATAAAAACTTTAGATATTGTCAATGTTCTATTTGAATACACGTGTAAGAGTAATTTCTACCCCTCAATTCATGTGTACTTTATTTTTTTGCCTAGCTCAAAGTTTCGGATATAAATACAGCTAAATACTATACTTTTCTCATTTTTGTTTATTGTTCGTTTTTTATGCATTACTTATTAATTTTATTTTGTGTTTATTGTTTAAAAACTTGTTTATAGGGAATTTAACTTTATTTTAAATGCAATTTTTTTAATTTAACACATATCGGTGCTAATCTTTTTTTAATGGTTTTAGTTTTACATACAATATTTTTTATTAATAAAAATGTCCATAAACAAAACTTAAAAATAATACGCAGTATTATATTAATCACGCATTACAAACGAACAGTTTGTGCTTTTTTTATAATTTGGGACAGGACCCGTAAACCCGGTCGACCCGTAACCCGTAAAAAAGACACGACCCGCGCCAACCCGTGTCCCGTATGTTTGAAAATTTGCCCGTACAGGTCGGGTATTTTTGGTTTTTCTTATATTTTTGGATTGATCTGGTAAATAGTAAAAAAACAATAAAACACAACGAAATACCCGGTTTATGTATAAATAAATGTTTTAATAACTCTTGAACATCATGCGTACAAAAATGCTTTTTTGGCAGATTTTGTACAAAATTGCCCGTAAGGGGGCCCGTGGCCCGTAAATATCATACCCGAAACCCAAAAAATAGAAAAAGCCCGTACGGGTCCTGTCCCAGTTTATAATTGATCTTTTTTTAGCATTTTTTGTTTATAATGCGTACGTCTTATTATCAAGGGAACACAGAAGAGTTGCGACTAGGAAAAAGTGTTTCTAGGTAAGGGTTGGGGTTAAAGTAGGGTCGGGGTGATTACAAAAAAAATCCTTTTTTTAATAAAATAACAGAACCAATTTCCGTTTGCTATAAATAAGTTTCTAAATAAAAAAGCAAAAAAAATGTAAGTTTTTAAGGTTAAAATGACATTGTTTAGTGTCATGGATAAAACTGTGAGGTGTATAAAATCGCTAAAAATTGGTTAAAGTAAAAATAAAATAGTACATAAGCATATATTCTAACAATTTACGTCAGGCTTTATTTGTTTTAAATCCCATTTGTTTGTTTATCATGGGCTTTTTTTGGTAAAATTGCAAAATTTGCAAAAAAAAAATAATTTTAGAAGTTAAATTAATTTAGACTATTTTTTGCATTTAATACTAATGACACGATTTATCGTCATTACGCCTCCAAGAATTTATAAGTTTGGTTTTGTTAAGTGGGACCTTCCCCCTCCCCAAAAAAAAGAGGGACTTTCCCCCCTCCTCCAAAAAAAAGAGGTCGAACGCCCCCAGCCAATATAATTCAATATAAATATATTTTATTTTTATTTTATATTTTCTGTTACTAGTTGTAAATTTGTAATATTGCTTGTTCGTTTGAAATATTATTATACTATTATTTTATAATCAAAAATAGTTTAAAGTTTGCAAAAAAATCAAACTACATTGATGAAAACCATGAAAATACAAAAACCAAGTACATTTTGTCATATAGTGACCTCTGTGCGAATCGATTTATATAATGTTTCACCACCTAAACTCACTACTTCAATAAAATATAAATCTGAATGATTTATGATATATGCTATGACGCCTTTTTAAATATAAAGATGCAAAAATATCCAACGTGTATACATACTTTATATTTACCAGTACGACGACCAAGTCCCGTATTCCTACATTTCTCTATCGCGATGCATTTGGCGTCAATTCTAAGATACACCATTCACCAGGGGTATAAATAAACATAAAACAAAACAAAACAAAGTGGGATAATAGAAAACGAATAGGCTTAAATTAGACCCCTGAAATTTTTGCTGAAGAAGAAGCGGGATTACGTAAAAAACTCTCGAAGTAAATATTTAATTACAGTATTTCCAGTAGGGTTCGGCAAGTTACTGTAACTATGATGGAATTACTGTAAGTTCCTGTAATTTTCAGTTAGTTACTGTAATTTAAGTAATTTTAAGTAAGTCAAAAACATTTTTTTTAATATTTTATGAAAAAAAAAGCTTTATGAAAACAAAAGTTACATAAAAATATAGAAACGTATGCAGCTATGGTATAGCTTATTTATTTCTACGTTTTGTCGGTTTTTTTGATACTTTACACATAAATTAATATAGACGATTATCGGTTTTAACCCGCAAACGTATTTTATTTACGAAGTAGAGCGTTTAGATGCAAAACAGTATGAGGCGTATACGAAAAAATAACTTTTTTTTATTATTACAAAGTAAATTACAACTAAAACTCAAATTCTCTAGATTTTTATATTTTCCAAACATGTAGAAATATTAATTTAAAGTACTATAAAACACCAATAATTTTTATTTTTAGAAAAAGAGATTTGCAAAACGATATTAATCATTTTGCATACTATTTTTATAAAAATACAAAAACTTTTAACTAGTACTGTTTAATCCATTTTTTTGTTGAAATACCATTAAAGATCGACACAGATATAGAATTTTCTAATCAATAATTTAGATTTTAGCAAACGCTTCTTTCGCACAACCTTAAAAAAAAGGTTTTTATTCATAATCTGTGTATTAAATAAACTTACAATTTCTAAGTTTTTTACGTAATTTTTTTATATATTGTTTTTTTGCATTACATGCCGTGTCAATACAGCAAAAATTTTATTTTTTTGTTGTATTTAAGTTTTCAAGTTTTTAGTTATAGAACAGAACAGCACTTTTCAAAAAATCATCAACGTTTGCTGCATATAAAAAAATGTAACATTTAAGCTAATCTAGATTTCTTATTTGAATTTTACTTTGTCTTGAGTGAGGTAACTTGCATTGTATAAAGGCCCCATACACTTAATAAAGAATAATAAATAAAAAATATTAAATAAGCTTGACAATTTAAAGTGTAAAGATTAATGTGTTTTTATATAAACATGCTAGCGGCTCTTTTTTCGAAAATATAAAATCAAAAAAACTTTACGGGAAACTTATATTTATAAACAAGATAGAAGAAATCTAGTTTTATTTCCTCATATGCTAAAAAACAAACGTTTGCAATATTTTGCCCAAGTATGGTTACTTTAAGTTACACTTTATGTCAAGGTTTCAGAAACTTACTTACAGTCACTTAGGTTTCTGTAACTTGCAACTTGTCGAACCCTAATTTCCAGACTAAGCAACCATATACTAAATGTAAACAATGCAGGTGCACTATGTAAGTGATAACGAAATATTCTTAAGTCATTTAGAATTTAATATTTAAAAAGTAAGGTGAATTTTAACGTTTACAAAAAAACAAACAAAATTTGCAAATATAAAATACTGATATGATATATTTTGTGTATTAAATGCAAAGTATGTCCTTCATATTGAACAGACGATAATCCTTCAATGTCTTGCACAGTTCGTTTTTAAACATTCTGTCTTAGAAATTCGTCACGGACATTATGATCATTACAATTTGCTAATGGATGTAACCAGCAAAAAGTTCTTTAAACTATTATCATTGAATTATTTATATAATTTCGTCTATGACGATTTGTCGATAAAATTTTGCCATGACATTTTTCCCTGTAAATTAGATATCGCACCGATACATTTTCCAAAATGTAAAAGTAGACGATAAAACATAATTTTATGGCATTAAGTGATATGCACCTATAATTTAATTTTTTTACAAAATATTACATTTAAAAGAAAATCTAGGTGTCATTTTATTTTAAATTGTCATATTTATTACAATAAAGACCAACAAAGACCATGTAAAAATATTGCCAATCAACCCGATGAAGCACTTATGCAAACTAAAACAAATACAAATATGATTTATCTACAATTAGATTGTATAAATCATTACATTACATTATAGAATACTTATATTTACATTACATTATAGAATACTTATATTTATATTTCGTTTATAAATTATAAAAACCAGATCAATTCGTAAAAACTGTAGAACTTTTAGTCTTTACAAGTGTATAAAAAGTTTATTCTATCAATTCATAATAGTTATAATGAACTGATATTTTTTATTATTTTTTTATTATCTTGTTTGCTTTTTTTATTAATTTTCATTTCGAACTTTCTTGTAAATTTTATGATTCTGAAATTGTAAAAGACTTAAAATATTATTTTTTTTATCTCCAAAAAATTATAAGAGTTAGATGTTTTTTATTTTGAAAAACATATCAAGTGTATTTTGTTATTATATTTTAATAAGCTTTTTCTTGTGATCCCTAAACTCGACAAATTGCGATAAATATTAACAAATCGCAGTAAAATAAAAAGACTTGTTCATCCGTCTTGTTATCAATTCTAGAAAGTAAGTCTTTCAAGGAATCATGCCTGGCATTGTCATTAATATCCACACTCTCAGTAGTTTTAAACTTCTTCAATACATTATCGAGTAGTGAATACAATGAAATTGGGAAATGTAATCGTATATTTAACCTGCCGATATAAATGGTAACCAGCTTACGCACCAATATTCGTAGATCTTTACTTAATTCTAAATATCATTTTTTTGCCTCATATGTATATGTCTCACCACGTAAATATGGAACAATCATTTCTGTAAATTCATTTCTCTTTATAAAATTAATTCCATATAATATAAATTCACTATATCTGTAGAAACCAACGGGATATTTTTCAATAATAAGGTGAAATTTCTCTTTACTTGTCGCATCAAATCCAAAAAAGTACAAAGAAAAAGTAACCTCGCTATAAAAATTACATATTTCGTCTCTTTCTGGGAACGCTAAATTTCGAAGGAAAAAAGAGCTAAATCGTACATTATCCATATCTTTGGTGCTAGTCGGGATTCTTTTATCAAGACATTGCAATAAGAGTTTATATTTATTCACAATCTCTATCATCATCGACAATTGACTAAATATGTCATCTACAAATTTTGATGAACTAGAAGCGTAATTATCACATTCAGAAGGTATAGCTATATTTTCAACATGTGACAAAAATTTAGTTATCCCAGTTCGTAGATGCGGGAATAAAATAAATAATAGTTTAAACTCTTTTCTAGTTTGCAGCCATTTGAATTCAATTACATTATCCACCAAATAGCGCATAAATATTCTAGACATATAATTAAAGGCATACATTTTAACGTTTGTAATATTTAGTTCATTTCTACTGCATAATACATAATCATCAGTACATCTTTTATCTAGTTCAACGTTCGATCGTGATATAATAATCCTAAAAAGACCCATCTCTATATTAAAATGCCATGAATCAAATAATTCTTTTTCTATATTTGCGTTGTCTAATAAACTATGTTTTGCAAGACAAAATCTGTAATATTTTCGTCGGCAATGATTATACACTGTATGGATTCTTTGTATGTTGCTGGAAATAACTTCATGATCAATAAATTCGTCGCTTTGCAGCGCCAAATCCATACTTATATACTTTTCAATAACGCTCGAATTTCCCCCGACTTCAGCTGTATTTGGAAAAGCCTTTGGATCACAAACCTGCATATAATTAGTATCTAATTCATCGATGTCCATTTGAATATCATTTTTTTTTGATGTACCCGCATTAGAGTTTTCATTTGGATGCAATTGTAAAATATCTTTACTGTTTAGAAAGCAATTATCGGGAGTGCATGTTTTCAAATCGTATTCCATGGTGGCAAATAAGTCAAAGTTTTCACCGCATTCTTCAAGATATGCTCTTGTTGGATTTCCTAACGCATCATAAAAGTGATGGGTCTGAGTTGTTATACTTGATGATGATTGATCATATATAGTTTGGCTATTTACGGGCTCTCCAACATTCATCCACTCATCAATAAAACTACGGTGATCCTCCGTTGATTTTACAGTGAGAATCAGAATAATCATCATAGTAAACGTCGACATTTTTTGGGCTAACTTTGATTAATTGTTTTAACAAACATTATTTACTATAAATAGCTATTTTTTGATTTTTTTGACACGAAAATCTCCATTTATTGATGTGTGGATTTTTTAGCAACATGACATAAGTTAAATAGTAAATTATGTGCATTAACGTCAACAACCGGGTAAAGGTGTACTAGAGAAGTGCCAAATTTTGGTGGAAAAATATATCACTGAATCGGAAAACGGGGAGGTAAGATTGAGTATTGACACAATAAGAAAATGGCTATTTCTATTAGAGATCTGCACTGGACCGGTCTGGTTCCACACGGATTTTTGGGGTCTAGTGATAGATTTGACATTTATTATTTGTTTCGCATCTTGTTACGGTCCGGTCTTCCGGTCCGGTTCTTGTTGCCGGTCCGGTCCGTTTTTTTTTTTATTTTACACAAATTTTTCGGTCCGGTCTGATGCGGACCTCTAATTTCTATTGGTGGGAAAAATTAAGACGCCAAAAATGAATGTGCAATAATAATAATGGGAATAAAGGAATGTCATTTGTATAAATTACCGTATTATATAAATGGATATAAAAGTCTTATCCCTAAAAAATGAAATCTTATTGACTTGTGAAAAAACAAAAACAAAGTCATTTATCACGGCCAGCTGTATAACAAAAACAAATCTTATATGTTTATAATTTTTTATTATTGTACGTGTTTATACTATAATTACAAACAGTAAGCAAAATGTTTAGATGACATTTTAATTTGTTTTTAGTAACCGCATTATCATTACAGTATTAATTTTTATAATAATCGAATAAATACACGTACTTTAAAAAGATCTCTTAAAATTAACTTTTTGAAGTAAAAAACTGTGAGTTATTGATTTCAGTGCAAATATAAGCACTGTTTCAAGTAGTTACTTAATAATGTAGTGTAAGATGGTACATTTTTGGATTGATTACTGTCTTGCCAACCCTGCCATGCCCGCCAATTTGTGGAGTAGCCTGAATTTTATTTTTAATATATCCCTTTAAAAAAATAATTGAATTAATTTCTTACAAAATAACTTTTAACTTTTAGTAAAAAAATGTAACATACTTTTTAAATTAAATTTTTCTAAAAATATACTTTTTGGATATTTTTTGCCCCGAAAAAAGACCCTTTAGAGTAGGCTTTTTTCCCCAAGGGGCTCAAGAACTATCCTGCCTGCTTAGCCTTGTCTTTGCCGCAATCTTAGGGCGGTTTTTATGAAACTTATTGTAAATTAGAAAAATCAAATGAAAATTATTAGTAATGTATTATGTTTAGACACAAAGAAATGTTTTTTTTCTGATATAGAAAATTTATCTTATTCTGATTTTTATATTGTTTGTGAATTTATGTTTACCGATTTAAAGGAATTTGATAGTGTTCATCAATCTGAAAAATAACATGGACATGCAATACAAAAAAGACCCTTGCATTAAGCTTTTTATATTTTTGGGTCGTGCTGTATTGATTTTTTGTTTAGTTTTATGCGCCTATTCTAGTGGATTAATGCAGGGATTATCATCAGTGCTCCAAATTACAAATTCTGAGATTTTTGGGACATAAAACTGCCGCTTAAAATTCTTCAATTAAGATTTGTATGTTTACCTTTTAATTTAATACATTTTTAATTTTTCGGTTTTCTTTTTCTTTACCGATTTGCCATCCAAATAAAATTTATTTTCGAATTTGGAGCACTTACGATGATCCCTGGCTTAATGCAATAAAAATCTTGCGCGCACATATGACAATACTTTAAACTTTCTTGCCTAGCGGTATTTTTTGCCGTTTTGATTACCCAAAATAGCAACAAAAATATTTTGGTACTAAAAGCGTGTTCTTTTTTTCCTGGGAATTAGAATTCCTGTATACGTGTTCCTGGTATCCAATGGCGTGTTTTTTTTCTTGGGAAAAAAAGTTCCTGGAGATTATGATTCCAGTATACTCTTCCTTTGTACTAATAGTCTGGGTATTTTTAAGGCCCAACAAACTCTACGCAAGAAAAACTCCAGGGAAAGATAAGTTTCATTAATTCCGTGTTCTTATGTCTGATAAATCTAGCCTGGACACTGTGATCATGCAGTTCCGTGTTCTTTTTACTGGGAATTTTTTCCTAAGAATGATCATTTTTGTGAGTTCCGTGTTCTTACGTCTGGGAATTTGTGCACGGAAATTAACTCTGGATCACGTTTCCAGGTAAAATTTAAGCCTAAAATGATTAGACCGATTACCAGCAGAAAAAAAAAAGAACGCGCCCTAAATATAATCTTTTTAAAGTAATATATATTTAATTTATTTTTATAAAAAGAAATAAATTTTTAGTTTAAAAAAGGGTATTATTCAAAGATGTATTTATTTACATGTGTGTAAAAAGTAAAACCAACGCTGTTAAGTATCAAAAAATGTTTTTACTCGTAAAATAAATGTTTTTTTGTTATTTTTGTGTAGTTTTAACATATATTTTTGTCTAATTAAATATTGCACTTTCCGTTGTTTTAAAATATTATTGACTAGGGTGAAGCCCGAGTGGCTCGGGCCCCTTCCTCGGGCGGCCGGACTTAGTAAATCTTGAGCGGGCGGACAAATTTTGCCAAACTCCGAGATTTTATTGTATAAAACTAGACATGCTGCACGCTTTTGAGCTTAAAAATATATGAAATGATTATTAACGCCAAATATTGCGTCCTACACTAAAAACCATATATTTAATACATATTATAGAGTATGCAATTTTATAGTTTAGCATTAATCGTAATCTAAAAAAACTATATTGCATATTGGATAGAGTTATCATATAATTAAAAGGTCAATTAACATTGATTACTAACGTCGCTTTAATATAATACATTCCGTAGTAAAAATTAAAATAAGAAAAACATTAGAGCAAAATTACTCCAATGCGCCATTTATTTATGTTATAAATCTTTATGTTTAGGTTTAGTTTTTGGCGACTTTATCAAACATCCTATTTAAATTAGGAACGGTTTTCGAAAACAGAAAATAACCATTTATAAATATCATAAAATAAAGTATGTACATATTTTTGATTGGTCTTCAAATATCAGACTTTGTAATTAATATTCTCTTAATAGAGATAGCTACAAAAAAAACCCATCATGTATTTATACAAAAAAATTATTGGCTGTAAACAGGGGGTCCAAATAACATATTGCCATATTATGGGGTATGGCTTTTTATATTTTTTGTATCATGGCCATTTTGGTAAAATATGGCATGTACAACACTATTTATTAAAAACATATTAAACATGTAAATATTATCAAACTTCGATTTAGATTATACCAATGTAGTATGTTGCCCTTAAATGTTTTTGTTTAATGTGTTAATGCATTTAAAAAGATCATATAAAAAGGCCAACAACTTGAATGTCTGTTTAAATAGTTCAATTTTGCAACTATCTTATTTCGCCCCATTTTACAATTTTTTATACGGTAAATTTACTCTAATGCAAGTTTTATATATTTTTTATGCTTTTTTTAGAAAACTTCTTGCATGGTTGTGTTGCCCATGTGCACGTATTATACTAGAAAAGGTTATTTTACTAAAAAAATGAAAGATAAGGCATTTTAGCAGTATTTAATACTGCCAAATACATAATAATTAACAAATAAACAGCTGAAATAACGAATTTTTGTTTTTTATACTTCTTCTGTACAGAATTATGTTTTTATAAAATCATCTAATGTGTATGTATGTTTTTTATTGATAATTATACTATAGAAAGTAAAACAGGTAAATTTAAAGATAAAATGTATATTTTGCACAATAAATACTAATGTGTAAGATATTTTTTGTTTTTTTTGTTTACTATCACTACTTTTTCAAGACTCTTTTATTCTAGGAAATCAAAGAAAAATATTAAACCATCAAATAGTGACGCATAGTAAGGGTGCTCCATAAGAGCTTACCGGTAAGTTTTGAGTACGAAAACTTACCGGTAACTACCCGCATATTTTTTAGGTTACTGTAACCATATATGAGGTGCAACTATCTTCATGCAAAAAAATACTAAGACAAATTTATTTATTTCCACAAAACTTGTAGCTGCAATTTTAATTTAGATGGTTGTGTTTTTTCTGAAGTAGCCTTTTATGAAATATTTTTTTTGCAGAAAAAATGCAACAGATATTTATTTTAAAATACTTTTACTATTTAAGCAGTTTTTTAAAAAATCTAATAGAATGTAATTGTTTTGTATTATTTTTTTGCCGATGAGACGAAAGATTTTGTACTAATATTGGATTTATATACATAACTTATTACTTTAATAGATCATTTGTCTTGTTAATACCAAAAAATGCTGCTTTTAAATGCATTTTTACATATGAAAATGATAGCTACAAAAAAGCAAAATAAAATATTTTAACGCTGATTATAAAAAATCCGATGTTCTTTCGCATAATTTAGAAAAGAGTTAATGCTTTTTTTTATGCGCAAATATGCATTTTTTTGCCACATACAAATATGTTTTTTTTTGGATTATTATAGTGCATAATATGAATTTTAAAATACATATATGGTTTATAATATTGCTTAATTTAGCATTTTATTGCAAGCACGTATAAATAAGGCAGAATTTATCGCACACAAAGCACTTATATATGTCTACGAAAAACCAAAAAAGCCATAACTATGCATTGGTTTTAGTAAGTTTGTAAAATTACATTTTGAAATTTTTTAATGATTTTAAATATACGGTAAAATAAGCTTATATTTTTTTAAACTGTGTGTTGAGGTAGCTGTTTTATCCCATAGTATTTCGAATATTAAATGAGGCTTCAAAAAGCGATTTGAGGTGCGCTATGTGTAGATTTCGCGCTCCTGTAGCGTTTTCGCCCCTCAAAATTGCTTTCATAGCATTTTTAAGCACTAGAACATTAGTATCTAGTTTGGTTTCTTATTGGTGTATACAACATATCTTATCGGAGAAAATGTTAGATTTGTGAAACAAATCAAGATAAAAAGTTATATAAGAAACATAAATTTGCATAAAAGGTACATTCTTAAATGGGTTTTCCTCCTCGAAGAAACATTGCGTGTGGAAATACGCCTAGTTCCAACCATGATATTTAGTATAGTACATATTTTTATGTGTGTAAATAAATATAAAAAACAACTATATATTATAAAGTGCGCTATCTTCTCATTATAATAACCTCTTTTGTTGTTCAAAAGAAATAGACATATGTTTATGTCTTTCACTATTTTGAATAGTAGACTGTAAAAATTTACACATCAAGCGAATTTTCTTTTTTTAATATTAACAGGAAAAAGCAAAATACTATAAGTATTTAACAAGATAATGTTAGCAAAAGAACAATTACTTTAAATAAAGATAAAACGTTTTTTAAAAGAATACATTCTTAGTTAAAACATTAAAATTTTAGTTTCTATAATCATTGATTCAAGCAAACCATCTTCTAGCCGAAAAACAAATAATAAAATATAAATGTAATTATTCTACGGTTTCACACATGATATAATCTTAAAATAATAAATAAATCTAAAATAGATTACCAAAAAAACAACTGTCGGATTTTAATATTGCGAACATTTTCATACCATGATATTAGAGAACAAAATGAATATGTATGTGTAATACTTGTCTCAACTAATGTGTCAATTATAATATCACATCCGATAAATACATGTTGTTTACTTTATACTTATATAAACCATTTTATGTCGCTGTTCCTTCTTCCTCCGCTGCAGAAGAAGTGACGAAAAAGGGTATTATAAAAAAATTATTAAGGTAAAAAGTGGTCTCTACACATTAGACAAAAAGAAATATCTATAAAATTATATAAGTAAAAAGTAAGATAATTAAGTTTTTTCCCATAAAATTCTAGGTCACAAAATTAAAAAAAAAGTGGGCGCAAACTTCCGGGTACCCAACCTTTGTTTCTCGTTTAATCGCAACGCCGAAATAGAATAAAATTTCGAAAATTAGAATTTCAACAACGGTTGGTCGATTTAATACACACACTTGCGCATCAGAAAATCGCACATGAAACTATAAATACCTCTTTTTTGCCAAAATAAAGTTAAAAATTTTTTTCTGCGAATAAACTGAAAAGATTTTGGCTATCAAAAGTGCCTCTTTCTTTGTTTTCATTGGTTTTTTTTATTTCAATTGTATAAAAATTATAAAAAAATGAATAGAAATAGAAATTTCTTTTTTTTACTCTTTTAGTTTGCGCATAAGTTTGGCCATTATTTTGGATGTCGCGTTATATTGAGTACGTTGCTCGCTCGAAATATGCTGGGAAGGCAGTATGGCGGGGAATTTCATAAACAGGTACATTTATGCATAATTTGGCACATTTTTTCTTTTTATGCCCATAATACGGCGCTGAATACGCGAGCGTCAACTGCGAAAACAGATATAGTCGGTCTGTTCCTAATTGACAAAGGTGCTTATACAATAAAAGCGTGCTTTTAAAAGGTGCATTTTGAATTTATTGTTTAATCCAAATATTTTATTTTGAATTTATTCAAAATTCAATAGAGAAAGAATCTCTATATAATCAAAAAGTCAAAAAGTACCAGGGCTCCCTGATTTGGTATGTAAATAAATGGAAGTCAATTTTTAGCCCACCATGTATTATGGCCATAATGGTATTGGCATATTTTAGCAAAATCAACAAACGGGGGCATATTAAGGGAGGGGATTTTGCCCCGAATACTTTTTTGCGCGTGGTTTTAGGGTAGAAAAAGTTGCCTAACTTCTAGGTAGCAAAAATTCAATTGTGTGATGCCGTGGTCGGTAGACGATGGATGGCTAGAAAAAAAATAGTGATAATTGTTCTGTATTTAGATAATCTCTTTTTTACATATTTACATCCTCTTTAGATTGTATATTCTTAAATAGCTCTTTATCATATATCAATGATAAAATGATAATCATGTTGTATTCAAGTTGACATATGAAAGGCGTAACTGTGTTACGACATCTTTCCCCTGCCAAAAAAAAAGGCTTTTTTTGTTCTATATTTAACCTATGAAAAAGAATTCGTCATCTTAAATGCGCACAGTATTAATGTTTATGTCAACATATACTATTTCATGTGGTCAAGTACATTTTGGCATAAGCTTATGTGGATATACTAATTTTTTATATACCAAGGCTATTTTTTTTATTGTCAAAATAACATATGCGTATTTTTCGTCTCTCTCTCCCTCTTTCACCACACATTTTTTCTGATAATTATATATTTCCGATTTTTTTAAAATTTAATCTCGGTTTAATGAATACAAATCACTTTTTTTATAGTCAATTTAGCTGGTAAAAACCCTAAGTTCTTATTATAAAGATTTTATACTGCATAATTAATTTTTTCTAAAACCTTACATATGTTTTTGTCTAAATTTATACTCATAATAAAATTAATTCGCTGGTTTACCCTTTCTGATAAAAATTTTCGTTTGGGTTGTATGCTGTGCTTTATTAGAGTTGTTATATTTTTTCGATGTAAAAATTAACTACAGATTGATCCCATATAATTCTTTCCTTGATCTTTCAAGACCTTTTCTGGTCTACCATAATCTTTTGACCATTTTCTAAAGGGCGCAACTAATGACTATGATATAACATCTTGTATTGTATATGTTAGAGGCAATGTGCTGAAACCAGCAAAGTGCACATTGCCTAGGCAATGTTCAATTTTAGGCCACAAATAAATTGCTTTTGGGTCCTAAAACAGTACATTGCCTAGGCAATGTGCACTTTGCCGGTTTCGACACATTGCCGCTAACATATATACTTCAGTAGATTTAGAAAATCTATCAGTTATAGAAAGTAGGTAAATTTACGATTTTTCAAATTGCGCATTTAATTCATTACTTATAAAAGGTCCCAATTTATCTGCTCTAATGTCTTTAAACGGTATGAAAGCAGTAATATGACCTTGCAATTCTCCAAAATGACAGCTTCCAGATTTATACATCTGG
Source organism: Agrenia bidenticulata (assembly GCA_034694785.1). NCBI lineage: Eukaryota > Metazoa > Arthropoda > Collembola > Entomobryomorpha > Isotomidae > Agrenia > Agrenia bidenticulata. The sequence continues at coordinate 188 of JAQFYM010003830.1, read as the reverse complement.
CATTCTAAACCCTTTCTGAACATATTCACAAGTGCTTTTTGCTTATCATGTATACCGGGTTTTGTGATCAAAGTGCTAATTTTTTCAAAACAGTGATTTTTTTTTGCAATCAAAATGATAAGTTTTTGCAATCGAAATGATTTTTTTTTTGCATTCAAAATAATTTTTTTTTTGCATTTTAGATAATT
>JAQFYM010003829.1:0-17276 GCA_034694785.1 Agrenia bidenticulata | reverse complement strand
GACACATGTATAGTGAAAATTGCAGTTTTTAATTAAAACTAAAACATTTTGAGTTTACTAATTACGAATAAATGTATAAGTAAGTCATTTTTCTTTTATATTATGTGTTTACATTTTTTTCTTGCCTATTAGTAGAACTGCAATTTTTTTGAGAATAATATATTAGTCGCAAGAATGTTTTTTATAACTCCAAGGCATTCTGATAAGTTATTTTGCAACATATTATTCACTGCAAGTTCAATTTTTATTACTTCAGGGTACTTTTTGTTACATGTTTACCTATGTCGGAAATGATATGGAATCGTATGAAAATATTGCCCATTCGAAATGGACATATATTTTATGACCATCAATAAAGAGTGCATATTTTTTTGGCCCGCTGCACATAAATATCAATTTGCATGTTTAAAATGTAAAATACCTTTAAAGTTTTAACAGTAAATCACGCAACAGAATCCTTTTTAAGCTGTTTTGATATACGATCTTTTCGATATAAGCCGCGTTTATACCGTAGTTTTTATGTAATTACATACTCAAAATACATGCAAAAACGATTTCAAATACAGTAAAAATATTAGGACAGTGAATATATTGCAATACAGGTTACATTCTGCGTAAATTTGTCAATTGCGCGTTATAAGACTTTTGAGGCATGTTTTTCTCAACTTTAATTTTGAATAAACCAATATTACACACCTCAAAATATTTTGTTGATAAAAGACAGGGCTTATACGTTTTTTCGTCATATTTTAGATTTTTTTATCCTACAACAATAATTGCAAATTTGTTACTTTGTTACTGAGAAACGTAATAACTTTTTATCAGTTGCCATTTTATTAGATTCTACAGACATCGTTTTTATACTTATAAGTGAAAATACTTGCATACATTATTTATAGGGATTTAAACTATACGGTATAGTATGAGGTTTTTTACCACTTACTAAAACTATACCGTACTGTTTAAAGTAAGTGTATAGTTCAGTCATATATTTTTTTACAATTTTTATTGTAAAAAAAACTAGAACTTGCAATTAAAAATGCTGAAACGCTTTTTGAACTAAAAATAAACAAAACGGCTAGCGTATGTAGTATAAAAACGACTTTAAAGTGCTAAAAAAGGGTTTTTTTTGCATTTTTAACGTTATAGAATTTATTACCTCTACATATTACGCTTATGTAGAGGTTAAGTTAAAAATAAATATGTATTTCTAGTCATGAACACGCTTTTATTGTTTAAAAAAATTGGCAGTCAAAAAAATTTTTAATACTAAGGTACTTTATTTTTTTACAAGTAATTATGGCATCGGAAACTTGAATGCATAGTACGTATAAATTCTTACGCATATTAGTATTTGCACATTTATGCTAAATAGGTCGTAGAATTAACCTTTTAAATATTGTTTTCGTTTTGATTGCTACGTGAAATGTCTAAAATGCACAGAACATGCCATTGTTGTATTATACAGTTTATAGTTAGCTTCGTAGAAATAAATATGCACTGGGATGTGTATTGGCAAAGTTTATTAAAAAATTTATAATTTAATTTCAGTTTTACTTTAATATTTATGATTTTTGGTTTTATTTTGTATCAGGCATACTACTAACACGACAATGTTGACATAAAAAGCATCTTGTTTTATATTCTTAGTATAGGTTTTTTTTTCTGGTATTTTTTTTGCATTGCGCTAGAAGGTCACCCTAATCTTTTATGAAGTTATAAAAAAAAAGGAACACCAAAGCAGAAGATCATAGTAGCACAAATTGTATTGTAAAACAACGACAAATCAAGAAAATTGCATGTATTAAATTACAATATAATGTTATGTAATTTTACTATACATTTACTATACGTATAGAAATAGACCGTACAGTAAAAACTACGATACCTAATTCTTTAGTGTAGTCTTGCTCCAACAGCATTCAAAAAAGTGTTTGCTGCAAACAGTGGCGTAGCTATAAAGGCAAGGGAGATGCTCGTGCTTCCGCATGAAAAAAAATTTGCGCCTGAATGTTACGGAAGTTTTTTTTGTGACATAATTTTTTTGATTACTGTAATGAAATACAAAAATCTTATAGTATAATATTTAACCATAAGATAATAAAATTTAAAACTTCATAAAACGTGCTCTTAACCCATATTTTTGTTAAAAAAAACGGACTATCCTTGATCGGAAAAAATTTCTGGCTACGCCACTGGCTTCAAAAATTTGAAAAATACAATATATTAATTGTGTATATTTTACACATTTTTTTGAAGTTAAGATCGTTAATAGTTATAGCGAAAATAATTATATCGACATAAGTAATACTATCCTGGTATATTTCTTATCATCTTTATGTTTGAATTTAAGGGACGCCCGATATGCATACTGATAATAAAAAGGCCGTTATTATAACGAGTATATGCAAATTACTGCACAATTTATTCGTTTTCTATAGTTGGGCATCTTATCAGATAACTTTAAGACCGTTCAAAAAAACATGAGTAGTTTCTAAGTCGCTATTATATTTTTTTTGCTAAGTATACAAAATATTTAGTATACTTTGCGCGGTCAAAAATATAAATCCGGACATTAAAATTAATTTTGGAATTTGCATCATACAAAGATTCTTTTAATGTGCAGTATGCAGGTGTTTTTTTCGTCACATAACGTATATCGCGTATATTAGCTAAACTAGATTTCTTTTAATATTGCTCGTATAACATAGATGATTCTATTAATAAAATTTTGTCGTTCTCTATTTTTTGAATCCTTGGTTTTTGTGTTACTTAAGACAAGACTGAAGCCCTTGTTACGTTGTGTAAGTTTTTTTCTTAGATTTAGTATTCAAATGATTGAGATCTTGTCTTTTTTTTAGAAAAATGTTTTTTTTGCCTTTTTTAAGCATGAAAAACGGTTTACTATAAACAATGAAAATTTACAAAAAAAAGAACTGTTTGTGTAAAAAAATAATTAATCAGTAGCTCAGACATACAAGTCGTAAATAAAGTTGCAATAGGATTTGTCTTTGTAAGATATTAAATAAGAAATTAAATACCTAAAAAAATATAAGTAAAAAAGCTTTTGCTCTTGTTAACTAAAAGCCGTTACAAAGCATGTTTTCCTAACAATTTTTTTAGTTAGAAAAAAATAATTTGTATTTTTATTCCTGAATACATCGACATAATACTTTGTATTCGTATTGGGATTTTACAAAAAATTGCATATTGATAACATGTGAGCCAGAAAACATGTCAATGTCAGGAAGCGACGCTTGAGGGAACGTTTCATAAGCATTGTACGACACGCAAAACGATCGATAAAGTCTGGCGTGCAGCTCACAAGACTGAAGCTCAAAAGCTAGCACTAAAGCGTAGCGCTGATTGAATTATTTTTTAGCTCTTGGGTATAGAATTATTTAAAAGGTAATTTATTGTGGCCAGCTAGCCAAAAAAGTAAAAAAAAGCCATGTTATTACTAAAAATATAAATAAATAATTGGTAGTAATTCATGGTTTCTTGTATTGCAAAATCGACTTCTGGCGATACGCTAGCCATTTTCAAAACATATATTAGTGCTATTTAAATTAAGTCGCGCTATGTAAAACTGATAAGTATTTCATGGTAGTTATCATATGGGTAAAGTATAAATATAAGTTAAAACAACAACTTTCAGAGTTTGTTTATCTGACGGTTATGTTTTTCGGCTATAAAAAGATAATATGCGTTATTCTTCAACCTTAAGTTAACTAGCGCATTACACAAAATGAAATCTCAAATAAAAATAGTCTAGTTTTTTTTTTTTTTTAAACACCAAAACAAGTTACAGTTAGAGTCTTTTATAGTTAAGAAAATATACAGTCTTTGTAAATTGACCGGCAGAGGATAACGCAGTAATTTTACTGTTATTTATCAATTGTTATACAATTTTATGTTTTTCACTATAATTAAAAAAATTATAGTAAACCACAAACTATAGATGCAAGTTGCGATTGTATTTTTTTCTGATTTCGTGGAAAATTGCATAAAAATGCAACTAAATTTTTTTTTTTTCGTTTTCTTTAGAATGCTAATAAAGCCATTAAAATAGTGATTTAAGCCTACATTGTTTGGCAATTATAATTCGTTTTATGCATACCTTTATAGGTTAAAGAGCTTAACGTACAACTGAACCCACTGCAAAACTGCAAAAATGAAACTATTCTATCAAAATTACTGATAGAATTTTTGATCGGGTATAATTGCTGCAATTTATATAACCCGGAATTCACAAAACATAATTATACCTTGTGAAGACGAAAATGTCAAAAATTCTGAGTAAAATATGATATATCATAGATGAACTTGTATACAAATAAAAAAGAGTTATAGTATGATGTGATGTATGCAAAATAGCTATTGTTAAAAGATCAAAAAGGTGCATCCAACAATTTTAATATATAATGGTTACGTTTTGTACTCGCTTGATGGGCAGAGAAAATGTCTCTATTCGAGTATTTAGGCAGCTTGTCTACAAGCGTCAACAAACAGAATTCGCAGCAAATCAATGGCATAATGAACGAATGTTCAGAGGCATGGGCAACGAAAGCCCACTTCATATATTTTACGAGAAATTATGCGAATTAAGTCAAGATTTTACAAAGACAAATTAAGAAAAAGTGAATTTAAGTTCGATTAAACCATATCACACAAATTAATTTAGACGAAAAGCAATTAAAATTGTTTTCAAAGTACTTCTGGGAAAAAAATTTAATTCATTCCATCATAAGTACTAATGATCAATTTTTATTATAAAAAATTGTATATTTTATGTAGAAAAAAAAGATTAGTATTTTATTTTGCAATAATTTTTAGAAAAAAAGTAGTTTACAGTTTTTGTGCAATTTTTTAATATAAATTGCGTTATAAAAGCTGTTTAAGCCATCGCGAATTATTTTAAAAAATGGTGTAACAAAAAAAAAGAATTTACGTTTTTGTAAAACAAACACACTAGATGTAAAAATTTTCGTTACTTTTAAGTGATTCAGCCTGTTACAACGCACCACATTTGTATTCAATTTAAGTATGCAGAACAGAACCTGGTTTCATGGGCAAGAAGTGTACACGTAACTTGATCATCCTGATGAAAGTACTTTTCTGTGCTATCTTACGCAAATGATACAAATTTGATATTCTACCTGTTTTTTTGTTATGGTTGCACAAACAGCAAATAAAAAGAAAACTGGCTAACTATGTTTTTAATTTATTTTGCGAAACACAAGTTTTTATACAAAAGCTCTTTCGTACACGTAAAAACATGTGTTTTATTATTTTTGTTCAAATCTTGATATAACGTTAGATAGCCATTTATATCCAGTGAAAATTGATTGCATGTGTTTTTGTAATATTTGTGCAGTTACTGCAATAAATTGCACGTTTAGTTTACTGACAACTTATTAACAGGATTTTATTTGCAATTTAATAATAAAATGCCAACACAAACCGTTTCAAGGTATAAAGGTAAAAAAACAAATAAGTCAATATGTGTAAATTCGCGTTCAGTTTGCTACATACTGCCTTGGAAATAGGGTTATTATACCAAAATGCATTTTAAAAGAAGTAAATTTTTACTTAACCGATACAGTTACTTATTTTAAATTATATGCTATTTTCATGTTCTTTTGTGTGCACTTATATTTCGTGTCTATGCCTAGTTATGTTATCGTCATATTTTTTCTAATTTATTTACATTTTAAAAACTTTAAAAATATAAGTTCAAACAAATTTAGTAATTTGTCGTTTTTTTCATACTAGATTTTGCAACAACACCATATCGTTGGATAGAATAAACTTAAAAACTGGATTTTTTATACTTCTGACCAATAAAAAATATTTGAAAATATAAAAATTAACCCCTTAAAAAAATACCTGGCGGGCTCTTTAAAATGCAAATTCATTGCCAATACCGTCAATTTCTTAATTCAACCATAAGATTAAAATACGAAAAAACAATAGAATAAAAAAGTTATTTTTTGAATAACACTAGTACGTAATGTAAAGCATGCTTAAATATACTATTTATTAGTTTGAATATGTACCTTTCACTATAAAAATATATCACATCTTTTTTTTTGCGCAGCAAAAAACAATAAAAATGCTGAGAATATAAAAATAAAATACAAAAATGTTAACTTACATTTAAACGAATTTCAAGATTGTACGCCATTATTTTAGTATTTTGTACAAAACACCCCATGAACAGTATTTTATATAATTTATAAAGCACTAAGTTTTTTTAATGTAGCAAAAAAAGACATTTAGCTTTTTAAACGTTTTGTAAAGGTAAATAAACTTAAAATAAAAATATTGGTCTGCGGTTTTTTTGCAATTTTGAACGCTTATAAAAGGTAAGGAAGACGCATAGAATATAAAAAATACAACGCATAGGACATCGTACTTTTAGATTTGGCCTTAAGGCTTGCAGTAAAAACTTTAAAATGTTTTAAAAATGTTTATTTATAAAAGTATTGTTCCAATTACAATATAATACGTGTATATCTTTTTTTTGACACTTTAATGATTTAACATCTGTTATTATGGGCACAAAAGTATTTTGCTTGTAATTAGAATACATAAATCTAAATTCTAGCCGAAAAAAACTATGGTGTATACAAGGCCGAAATTCTGAACCCGCTTAGTGGTTCTAGCAACCCCCGGTACTGTTTGATCCTTATCTGCAGATGGCAATGCGACTGATTAAGATATTTGTTATCCCTATAAAGAGCCTGCATTTTTTTTTTGTTTTAAGATAGTTTTATACTACAGTGGCGTACCCAGGAATTTTTACGCCATGGGGTTGTCAGTGTTTTTTTGTAAAAGTTCGGCGCTAAAATCTCGGTTTCGATTTTTTAAAGGTTTTAAATTTATTAGAAAATTTTTTTTGCAATTTAAATTTGGGTTTTACAAATGTAAAAAATCTATGCACAAAAAAGACCCCCTAACATGCAGGCAAAAATTTTTAGCAGGGGGGGCACATTCCCATTTACATCCCTTAGGGCCAATAGTGTTTATCTATATTTTTCACTTTTTATTGTTACTCCAACATGCATCCATGTTTCTTTTTGTAGCCTTTCTTATTTTTTAAGCAAAAACATATTTTTTCAATAGATTATGTGCTACTTTTTTAACGCAAAAGCCAATTGGTAAAACAGAAAATATAATAAAAAAAACTATAATGCGTGTAAAAAACAAGCATACCAAAGATTCTGTTTAAACAAAAGATATTTTCTGTACCAAAATAAAAACTTTTTTTTCATTTAAATTAACTGTAATAAATACGTAAAATGCGTTGGTTGGATCTTTCGTGTACATTGTTTTTTGTCAAGGACAAGAGCCAAAACAAAGTTAAAAAAATCTTTATAGCTACAGAAGACGAAGTAGTAATTTTTTTTTAAAAATAACACGTATAAATATTAAGTTTATGTATTTTACTTGTCTTCTGAGACATAGTGCTTATATGTTTTGTAAATGCAATATCTCTCTGTAGGTGGATAAAGTATTTAATACTCAATTCTTTATTTTTAGAAAATTTAAAAAATATATTACATTTAAAAAATGTCGAAATACGCAGGATGATATAATTCATTGTTGTTTGTAATCCACGCTGTATTTTGATATTTTTAGGTACGCAAATTGTTACTTTTTCCATACGTGTTAAATTTTGTAACTCTGAATTTTTTTTATAATCGAAAAAATGTCTGATCTTACAAAATTAAAAAAACGTACGGATGATAAGAGTGAATATACAATGCAGTAATCACATGTTTCTATATCTGGTTTATCAAAGCCAACTAGGCACTTGCAATTGATATCATCGCTATGAAAGCGTAGGATAGCGTTCATAAATAGGTTTCGCGTAAAATAAATATAACAGTTTATGTTTGTAATGATTTTTGCGTGCTAATAGAAGTAAAAAACTACGTTTTTATGACATCAACGGCCGCAAAAATGTAAACTGGTTATTGACAATGTTTTTTTTTTGTATAGTTTTTGTATATAATTGTCTTTTAGATATCTAAAGACGCATTTATTTCCTTAAAAAGGTCTTATCTTAACAAGTAACAAAAAAATCTTTGCCTGTATATACTGCCTATATGTTTTTGTATATTTACAATTTGTCCTTGACAATTATGTACATGTATCGCAACTATATAAATTTTACGAACTTTGTTAATTACATTTTGTATAAAAGTTATGCAGTTCGAGATTTCAAATTGTATAGTCTGGCACAAAAATGATGCTTATCTTCGGCCAACCAAAAGAACATAGATAGATATGGACTTCATCATTTCTTTAGAAGCTTGAATGATATATAAATTTACGTATGAAGCTTGTATGCGTTGCATCTTACATATACAAATAAGAGCTTTAAGATATCAGAGATAATAATTATAGAAAAATTGTTTTTTCATTAGTAAAACCACACACTTTTCTTAAATTCTGTATTTATGTATTGTCAATATTTGTATTATTTGTTTTGCTACACTAAAACGATCCATACACGCGTACCTATGATTTCTTACATAATGTCTAAAAAACATAAAGCATCAATTGCTTGATGAAACAAAAAAAAAAAACATTTTTGACGTTTAGATAGCATTTATTGCGTTCTTTTTAAATTGTTTATACTAAATTTGCATCAGTTTTTTTTTGACTGTTACTTACGGCATTTATTTGTATATATACATCTTAAAAAAGTGTTGGCCAATAAAGTACGAAAAAAACAGCTGAAACATTATAAACTGCACTAAGTAAGCTTTTCTTTCTATAGAAATTTTTGAAAGCAAGTTTACGTTCAATAGCTCTACCTCATTCTTACTTGCCTTTGAAACATAAAACAGCAGTAATACGCATATATAAAATTTAATGCTACGTAGCTTACTAGGTTTTTTCCTTGCATCTGCAAATGTGACACACATCTCAAAAACAGAATTTTGGGTCGGTTATGCCAAAGAACATGGCTATTAAAGGTACGGCCAATTTTTCGCATATATTATGATTCATCACTAATATTCACTATCTTGTAAGGTGTTTATAATCTTGTATATTACTTATGATATAGTGTGAAAAATGTATTTTAAAAAGGCATTCTTTCGGTCAATACTTATACACGGACATGCCAATAGTACTCTATGAACAAAGCATTTTAGGCCTACTGTATAAAATCCTTTTATGCATAATTATTTCTTGAAAAATTATTAGAAATAAAAACAAAATGAATTTTTTATATATTTTATAAATAAAAAAATATGGTAGTTTGTAAAAATTGCAAACAGTTATAACTACAAGAAAATTTTTTAACAACAACTATTTTAGTTTTGAACACATACTTTCAACAAGCAAACTATATGATTCGTGTGTGTTGTGCATGTTTATGCGCGTTTAATTTGTAGCATATGTTTTCTTGTTCTCTTGTTTTTCCTAGCAGTATACGGCAGTTTATTATGCTAAAAAAATCGAAAAAAATAATTTCTTTTACTAAATTTTTTACTATATAATTCATCTATTAAGAAACTAAAATTTACAAAAAATTAAAGGCGTTAATTTTATTTTTTTCAAAAACATTTATTAATATTCTGCACAGATAGCCTTGTACACATTAAACTTACTTTAGTATACGAATTGGTTATACAATGTAATATACGTCTATTTTGCTGCAAGGAAGAAAGAATTTTGTATACAATAAACGCAACATATCATAAGACATACGAATGTTATGAATACCCTTTGTTTTGCATTTTTTATCACATTATATTTGTATTAAAAAAAGAATACAGAATTTTTGTATAGTTTGTAGTTTAGAAAATTTTTTCTAAGTAACTTTATGGAAAAAATTTTAAGTTTTGCATAACTTGCATTTAGTTACAGAGTCGCAAAAATAAGAGTATTGCATTAGCGTTTTTTTAATAATATGTACTTTTTGCAAAAAAACAGCCTAAAAAAAACTTTTTAATGGTGTAATAAGTTTTTTGGTGTATCTTTGGTTTTCTGGGCAAAAATAATACGGAAACAATATTTTAATACGCATTCATAAAACAAATAAACTGATAAGTAAGCTTTATGCGCAAAAATTACCAAAAATTTAATAAACAATTTAATACATTTTCAATAGATAAACTTTTTTAAAACGCGAAAAAAAGCAGAAGCAAACCATTTATTAATACCAAAAAACGATAAAGAGTTTCCTGTTATTTGTTTAGTTATTATATAGTGTATCAGGAATAAAAGTTTTGCTGTACAGAGTAAGTGATCTTAAGTTTTTAATACGTAAAATTTGTATTTTTTAATAAAATTAAATCTACTTAATCAAAATTTAAGTAAAAAATAAAAAACAAGATATGCACAGCGACTTTGCCGATAACTAACTGTTCTTTATATGCTTAAAAAATTTAACCGATATAAAATTATACGACTTTTGGAAGAGACGTTGTATGTATTTGACTACGTGCCAATACTCGTATAGAAAACAACTGTTTTTTGCAACCGAGATTTATATATTCGTTAACAATCGAATCAAACACAAAACAATTTTTACTGATGTCTTTATTTTTATTGTATAATTTTCCATTTGGTATCAAAATGACCAAATAAACCACTGCTGCAATATCTTACAGACCAAAAGAGCTCCAACGATACGCAAATGATGCAGTATGCTCAGCACAGTATTCAGCACTTCCTTTTTTCTATTTTTGTGGCGCGTTAATAAAAAAAGGTAAAGCGGATTATAGCTTATAAGCAAAGTAAAATTGTTAAAACGCCAACAAAAACAAACGTAAGCAGGTATTAGGCAACGCAACATTGGTTCGGCTTGTTTTTGTGCTTTAAAAAGAAAATGCAAAACTGGAATAAAATTATAAAAAATCTGAGGGGGTTAAATTTGTAAATATAGCCCCTTGGGTACAGTTATAGGATAGTATTAACGCACATGGTAAAAAAAAACATATGCATTTTTAAGCACAAACTGAAACTATGGATGCATTTAAATGTTCTTTGTTAAAAAGCATGTATTACTTGTAGGTAAGTTTAGCGAATCAATTTTTATATATTTTCTTGCGTCATAAAACCGTGTTAGACGAATCTTATTTTTGGTAGCTTGTTTGTACATAAAAAGACTTGCTAGGTGTTTAACTTGTACAGCTTGTATCGATTGTATTATAATTCTAAGCGATTTGCATTAATGGTGCGAAAATAAATAAAGGTTTGTTACGTTTACGCAAATATTTTAAAAACCCGAACAAAAACGATGGTGCTACTAGATTAACCCTTTTGTGTTGTTGTATTGCATTAATCTACACAAAAACACATTTAAACTCTTTAATGTGTTAGAAACAGCTAGAGATAACTAAGCGCAAGGCAAAACTTATCGTGAATAAGTCAACAAGCTCTATATTTTTTTACAATAAAAAGGTTTTTGGCTTTTTACGAAAAAAAGTTATTTTTAGTCTTTTTAAAAATTTGTTTTCAAAAAAAAATAATATATCCTACTAAAATCGTTATAGGTCTGCGTAAAAAAAGCTGTGATATATACACTTCTGCAGAAAAAAATAATTATTAAATAACATATTATAAAAACTAAAAACGTATCGAAAAACGGAAATTCTAAATAGTATACTTAAATTATTTTCGTCTTTTAGAGTTTATCCTTTTCACAAATAAATTGTAAATAACACTCGCAAAACTTGCAGAAACATAAGCAAGCCACACTGCATTTTTAAACTTATGTACGTGCGCCAAAAAGGATTAGATATAACAATTTTGCTTTTAAAAAAAATTTGTAAATATACAGAATAATTAAATAAAGCAAAAAACTAAGCAATTGCATATTTAAAAAGATTTGTTAGGTTTAACAGGTCTATTTGTAAGATTTAAATTTTCATTTACGTATAAATTTGTTGATTATACTTGGTATGCATTAACAACTTTTTCGTAAATAAAGAAAATTGAAATTTGAATTCTACATTTGTTCATCTTTAAATACTTAAGTTAGTACTCAAAATTTTGCACTCATAATTGCCCTATATTAAATGTTTTCCTACATGAAAATACCTTTGTTTTTGTAGAAAAAAAATTTAGCATGGAATTGCATGCAAAAAAATGCACCAACATCCATATTAAATGATATTGTGCAAACAAAAAAAAAAAAATACTACACATAGTTTGTACTATTATGTGATATAAAAATGCGCGTAACATACAGATAATCAGCCCTAATACAAAAAGAAATGATTTAGTCAATAGATTATATAGAAAACGACAAAATCCTTGTAACTTTAAAGCAACTATTAAAGATTGGGCGGGTTAAAAGTTTACAGTAAGAATATATTGTGAAGAAAAAAGATCGGGAGTTCGGGTTAGCCATAGCAAAAAAAAAACGTAACCAGCAAAACTAATAATTAAATAGCAAAAAAAAGCCAATTTAAAACGTATAAAAGCAACGGTTGTAAAACAAAAACACGGTGGGTATTTGATTAAACAACAAAAAAATATTTTCTGTAAGCTTACATGTAAACAGATTTTACAAATCAGTTGCTTTTGTGTATTTTTTTTCTTTCATTTTTACAAAAAAAATTTCCAATACTAAACTTTTGTATAAATACTATGAAATATTTCTTAATTATTTAGAATATGTTGTTGCTTTACAATACTATATAAAATGATTTTGGTTTCAGTTTTTACTGTAAACTAAAGGTAGTTTTATAGTTGTTTGATAGGCAAACGTGGCGACAACATACATAGATATATATTTTATAACGCAGCAACGCTTTTTTGCCTTTTTAGCTATTTTAATTTGTCAAAAATAATTTAAGAAAACGATTTTGTCAAAAACCGGCATTAAACTGCATAGAACCCTATGCTATAAAATTTTTGTTCGTTTTTTAAACTTTTGCGTCTCTTTACGTATTTTGTTTTTTACAACCATATTCGTAGACAAGAAAAAAGAAAACACAGTGTATGATTTGTTTTAAAACGTACGACGACTATTAAAGCGAAACAATGTATGTTTAATTTACTAAAAAAGTATATGTAAATTTTAATGAACTAAAAAATATAAACATACCAAAAGCAAACGTTTAATAAAAAACGCACTTTTTTTTATTTTAACTTATGCAAATAGCAGACTTACTTCATCTTTACGTTTTAAATTGCAGCAATATAATTTATAATATCAAAGTAAATACAAATTTGTGCATTTATGTTTTTTTAAACAATAAGCCATATAGCATATATGTATTTGTACAGAGATTTTGTATGATATAGTCTTATATATAAAAGTTGTGTTTTTTTTAGATTTATTTAAGATTTAGTAGATATTTTAAAAAAGAAATTTGATTACAAAAAAATCCTTGTCGTCGTTCGAATTTTTACAAAACATTATTTGTAATTGCAACCAAATTCTCTGCGTATACTTTATAAAAAATCTTTTTGTAAGTGTCATGACGTACTTCATATGTCTCTCAATTTTTACCTACGGTAAAAATATGTTATAAAAACATAGTACGGTTGCGTTTTTTAAAATTACCTTAGAACCACCGCAGTATGGCATTTTATGGCGTTTAATATGACTTGCAATGCATATTTTGCAGGTCCAAAGCGACTTTTCATCGTGCCTTACTGTTTTAAACACAAGCGCCTATACACCAATTTTTGTGTGGATTCTTTTTTGTTATCGTCCAAGCTTAAGAGTTCACCGAACGCGCTCGACGGCGCCAAGTACAAGATAAAGCCTAACCAATTAATAATATTTTCGTCTAATATAGTGCATGGCCTGGTAAGCGCTTGACGGATTTACTGCGCTCGGACGGTAATATACTTATAAAATATGCACTCAAAATACGAAAAAATATAGATTTTAAAAAAAATAAACACTTGATGTTCAATAAAAAATCTTGAAAATCACTGATTTCAATTACAAGTAAGTATACATACATGTAATTTATTTACCATACTTTACACTTTCTAATAAATTATCAAGTGATAAGATATTGGTGCTACATTTTATATCTACAGGAAAAATAACTTAGTTTATATTTGCATAATGACACACATAGCAGAAAAAAATTAGACTTTTCGCAATTTTTTCTACTCATATTATTAAACATGTGTATGTCTTTGCTGCGGCAAGAAATGGCAAAACGATGCATTGCAAAAACAGTTCGTATGTTAAAAAAATAAAAAAGAGACATGATCTATATGTTGCAGACGTCGTCACGTTGTTATAATTAACTGTTATATATATTGTCCCCAACGCAAAAAAAAAATATATTGATGGAGGACTATGAATTTTGTTAGCGTTGACACACAAAGTTTTTTGGTAGCAAAAACACAGATAATATACACTAATATAGCCAGGAACCCTTAAGATATAAAGAAAAATTTGTCTAAAACGCTGCCCATATACCCTTTGCAAAAAAAATTATTAAAACCAGCAATGGGCAACGATAATGCAGTTTAAATTTTTATTGCAAGGAAAGACTGCCTTTTTATATTTCGTCTTTCAGTTTAATTTAGCCATAATTTATCCGTTGCGTTTCTAAATCACCACATAGGAACTTGATCGGAAAAGAAGAGTATTTCGTTGCTTGTTTATTTTATCGTTAATCTTTTTTTAGCTTAATATTTTATCAAATAAAAAAAAAAAAACTGTTTGTATGATAATGTTGTTATTTTAAAGGGGGTTCTAATGTTGATGAAAAGCGCCGATGTTTTAAATGCCTTATATTGTGATCTATGTTTTTTTTTTGCGAAAAATTTATAAGAAGCGCATGAAAAGTACATGGATCTTTTTACTTTTTTTATACTGATTACAATGTAAATTATATCAAATAAAGAAAAAAGCCAGCGCCCACCGATGAATTACAAGAATAAAATTCTTATTTTAATGCGAGGTACCAACAGGCTCAGGTCTTATTTTCTTTTTAAAAAACACTTACTATACGAAGCTTACAGTTTTGAGTATAACAGTATAAAAAACTAGCATATTTTTGATGTTAAATTGTAGCGGTAAACTGTACCTTTCGTTTTTCGATAAAGTAAAATTGACCCACGTATAACAAATCACATACATATTCCTATCTTATTCTCCTTCGTTTTGCCATTAAGCAACGAATGCATATTAGGTTATCTTTATATTGAAATAATACATTCTGCAAAGTATACGTGACAATCAAACAAATATTTTAACTCTGGGTGTATGTGTGTTTCACAGCCTTCTTTGTATATCGAAACAATAAGATCATAAATTTTTAATGCAGCAAGCTTTAAAAAAAATCAGTGCAACAAGCATTTTTAAAACTATGGTACTAAATTGTACACGTGCAAAAAGTCCTTTTGGTTTTACTTTCAATGTTTTTGCATATTTTAAATGCAAATGAAAATAATATGCGTATATTTTTTTTCGTAACAAACAGACTATTTCAAGTTAATTACAGTTTATCTACTCTAACACACACACTTACGTGTAAAATTTTTGCATGTCTACATAAGAGTATAATGTAAACATTCGTCTATTGAAACGTAATACAATACAGTCAAATATATTAGACAACATTACAAATTGCAAAAATGGCTTGCAAGCCACAATTGACGCTTGTGTTAAAGGCTTTTTTGTTTACTAAGTACATAAATATAATATGTATTCGAGCAATGCCTAGTTACGGCGAATTAATATTAGAGAGACATATTATTAGTAAGTCCTTATAATTCGTACAAGAAAAAATATGAAAAAAAAACCCATATAAAAATTTTTGCCGTATTCAAGGTAAGTTGTTTACGATTTTATTTAATAAAGGCTTACATAAAAAACGGAGGACTTATACGCATAATTAAAACCCGTAAAAAATTCGTATATATAGACTCTTCGCGCAAAGTAGATTTAGTGCAGAAATGCAACACAAGGCATATATATGTTCAAACTTTGCGTGTGTACAAAAAGATAAAGGTGACACTAAGTATTGTGTAGACAAAAGGGACTTATACAGGATTTATTTTACGAAGGGAGAAGATGGGAAAGGCGTAAAGTGTTCTTATTCGAAATTCCGACAGGTTCGTTCATAAAAAAATTTCTTTGCAAATTTGTTTATTGTTAAAATATTTAATCTAGGGGGGTAGGTGTATGGAGCAATATTTTTTTTTACTAAAATTTTTTCTTGTATTTACAGCAAGCTTTTTTTACGATGGGGTTGTAAAAAACCTAAACACCCTGCTGAGAACGCCACTGGTTTAACGTAAACATACTTTATGTAAGCTTCGGTTTTTTTTAAGCTGCATTAATGTTGTGCCTTAGTATCGTTATGCATCAATTACAAAATAAATAGCTATACACAAAAAAATACGAATTCGCATTTTCATTGTATATAAAATTTTCTAAAGTTAAAAAATATAATGTAAAATACATACGGAATACTAGTTAAAGTCGGCAAAATTTTTCTAAAAGCATAAGTCCCTTTAAAATTAGCACAGTGCATTCGAAAATTATATTGTTCACATATAAAAAACCAATAATATTTATTTTGTTTGAGATATACACGTGTTTAAAAAAACTATGCTAGAAACAAAGTAGCTGTAAAGTAATTCTGAACTTTCAATTAAAATTTTATAGTATTTTTAAAAGCTTTTTTTGTGTGAAAGACGTGTATTTAAAATAGCCTAAACATTTTACTATTTTGCACTAGTAGGACATTTTTTTCGGATATTATTAACGTGAGCTTTAACCTCTAAGTAGTTGAAAAAAATTGATCCAAATATTACACAAAAATATTTTTTTGGACATAAAAATAAGTTTAATATTGCACTGCATGCCGATGATACGCTAGCAAATATCCAAAGGTAGAGTAAAATGATACTGAATATAAAAACTGTGAGTAAAATAGATTTAAATTTTTTAAATACTATTAGGCGTGTTAAAGCTTCTATGTATACATTTAATTTTATTTGTACACCGCATATAAATTATACATAATTAAAAAAAAGTAGTCACAAACTTACTGAACAAGTAGTTTTATATTTCTATATATTTTTTCTTTTTAATTTATTTTGTTTTTTTAACATACAGTCGTGTGCGAAATTTTAGCCCAAAAGAGGACAAAAATTTCAAGTGTCCTAATTTTTTAACAAAAAATATATACATAACAGCTCATTATTTAGAGATTAAAAAAACATTTGTGAATATATTCTTTTTTTCTTTTCTCGTGACGTCGAATTTTTTTTTTTCAAAAAGGTTAGAAAAAATCTTCGTAAAAATTTTTTTTGATGAAAAA
>JAQFYM010003828.1:0-17278 GCA_034694785.1 Agrenia bidenticulata | reverse complement strand
ACCTCAAGTATATTTTGTACCACCTTTGAAGTTAGCTCTTGTCCTCTGCGGCTTTTGGGTATAAAAAAGTTACTTTATAGGCGGACTAAGTGCCGTTTCAGTTTTGAAGATTAAGGGGTGTAACACCTTTTTCTCTTTAAAACTTACGCATGCCCTGTTTTGTGACTAACCCTATTTTTATACAATAGTTTATATTAAAACCCTTATAAAATGATTTGTTTTGTGCGAAAACTCGATTAATACTAGTTGCAGGGTTTTATCAACTACGGACTACGTGTTTTTAATACTTGGTGACTCATAAACAAGTTTTCAATTTTCCGCAACTACAGGTTACAATTTAAAATAGCTCAAAGATATGAAAAGTCTTATAATATATAAGTCACATAAAAGAACTGTGTCTAATTGCATACCTTAATCAATACGGTTATTTTTATAATGCTAAGGTATAAGTCATTCTGAATGTCACTAATGCAAAATTGTTTTTTGCAAAAGTATACGTATAATAAATTTAACTTGTCTGTATTTTATAGCTTTATTTGTTTTTTTTGGTTGGTTAATTTGTAATTTAGAAAAAAGTAATTTTGGTTACGTATTATTTTATTGAGTTTTGTGAATTACTTTAATATTCAACTTAACAATATTTTTGCATTTTTACTTGTACAAAAAAAAACTCGTAGTAGTTTGCATAAAAGACATGCGTGCAAAAATAAAAAATCACCTTATAAACGAGAAAATCACCAACAAGTGGTTTATATGCAGATAAGTTTTATCAAGGGTGGGGCTGTAAAATCACAATGTTTTCCTTTAATTTAAATGTCTACAAATCTGTTGCCATATGTGCAAATGATAAAAACACGACAATTATATACTTTACTGGTAAACAAGTGTGGAATAAATCTTTCGATTCGAAAAAGTCATAAAGCTGATTTGGGTCCGAACCGACCTATCTTTTTTAAAAAATATGAGCTAAATCGGCATGATCCGATCATGTTGTAACTAAAACAATGCATTTCAAGCTGTTCTTATGAAATCTTATACTTAAAAAACCAAAGAAAACGCAAGTATAAAATAGAAAATTTGGCAGTTATATTTAAATCTACAAAAAGATAGAGGTTTTTCATCTATAAACAAAAAAAGAAAAGTCTTACACCAAAAGCGCAGAACCATGATCCGATTATATTTTTTTACTATCTAAAAAAACGATGGCGAGCAAAATGAGCCGGATAAAAGCCAAAGTGTTGCATAATTGCATTTAAGTATTTTTTTGAAGTTTTGGCGTTTAAATTTATGCCGCCGTGCCATAAGTTCCGCCTGTCTCGCCGGTTAAACTGGCTCTGGTAAATATCATACTTATAAAGTCGCAATATCACAAAGTTCTTAGATTTGAATTTGTCAAATTATTTGCAAACACCTTAAAAAATGGGCACATAGAATGAAAGACCGCTGTGTTTATATGTACTTGCAGGGTTGCTGGAATAATTTAAATGACAAAACAACTTTTGGTAATATAAAAAAACGTTTAATATATAGTATTTATATAACAATCGTAAAACGTGCGTCTAAAAGTAAATAGAATATAATTACAGCAGATTTTGTAGGTGTTGTCAACTTTATATGGGTATATAATAATGCCACAAAGAAATGGTTGTTTACTTCTAACCACAATAGTGAATTTATATATTGGTAGAGTTTTCAAAAGCAATTTAATATACCAGCAACAAAAAGTTTTATTTTTTACGATGATAGCGCGTCTGGTATAATTATCTATAGTGATGTTTGCCTCGTAGGATTTGGTCACATAATATTCTATAAAGATTTTTTCTTGTAGTGAGTTTTTCGGGGTTGATATTTAGTAAATTTAGAACAACTTAAACGAAAAATATCGATGAAAATGTACTTCTAAGACTGGGGGGTAATAATTGTACAATAAGAACCAAATTTTAAAAAATTTAATTAAAATAATTTTAATAACAACTATAAAAAGACAGTAAACGCCGTATATAAATGTAAAAAACATTGTTTATTTGTCTGAATAAACTATTAAAGATATTTGATATTTACATTTCTCTTCGAAAAAATCTGAACACGCCTTACGTCAAGAAATTCTGTTTTTTATGTGTTTTTTGCATGCAACAAAAATTCCTTTTACACAATAAAATTATTTAAACAGTAAAATAAACAAACAAGCAAATTTGAGCAAAAGCTAAAACAACAAAATTTTCTTACTAAAAAATTATTTTTAGCCCAAACTAACATTATCAGTTTTTTTTGGTTTTTCTTGTATTAAAAATTTATACTAGCATACGTTTTAGAAAATTATGGCAAAAGAAAAACTTCATTTTACTTAAATGTTCGTGCAAACACTGTTTAGATATCTTTGTTATAATTGCAACAATTATCATGGTAAAATACAGGTAAAAAGTTACAATTTTACAATAATCTTTTTGTTTATAAAGTAGTATTTTATCACTTATCTATATGTAGCGCATTACCACACCTTTTGTATATAGTAATTGAAAAAATTGTATTTTTCCTATATAACGCTGTGCTTTCTACAAAATTGTACTTTTTATTTTCGTCAAAGAAGTACAAATTGCACATACCGTAATAGTCCGATGATATGGCCTTTTGGAAAAAAATTATTGTAAAAACTATACGCTTTATGTGTTGTCTGAAAAAATAATACTTTTCTTTTTGTATTGAAAATGTGGCTTATATCAAAGTTGTACGGGTTCTTGTAAGGTTCACCAGTATTGCAATTTATTCTTATAACCCATTTTATTATTGTAGGTAAAATATATGCAGAAACTGTATGTGCAAAAAAATTTTAAAGGTTTCTTTTATATGCGATGTTGCGTTTGCTGTAATCTTATTAAGACAAATTAATAGGCTTACACCTGGTACTAGTGCAACGAACCCGTGTATGCCAATAATTTAAAGCAGCATAACAAAATAATCTTTTTATACTAACATATACAAGCTTTTTGCAAATCTTTTTTATGTTTGGCTGTTTGTGTACATTTTGCGCGGTTAAATAAAAATTAAAAAAAATAGTCGAACTGATTTTTATTTGTTTCCGTTTTATGTATTTTTATGTATTTGTGTACTAAATGTTTTTATAAACATCACGCGATTCTTAATGTATGTACTACAGTTTTTATTGTAGTAATAGTATACCGAACATTATTTTACTCTAAAAAAAACAAAGCTTCCACTTAGCATTGTTGTGATCCTTAGTTTTTTTTTGTTGTTAAAACAACTAATATTACATAAATTAGGGGTAACAATGTTTTAAGGGTCTTTTTATTACTACGAAAAATTTTTTAAAATGTACTAATCTTAATTAACAAAATATTAAAACGGAGTTAACAGTAAAACCCTATATAACCTAATCTGGTGTACGTATGTTTTAAATCATTTGTTTTGATTGTTTGTTTTCCATTTTCCTAAGTAATTTTACAATCAGTTTTCTACATAAGAATATGTCCTAAACAGTAAGACTCACTCCCGTTATGCACATACATTGCGGAATCTGTATTTTTACTACAGCTATTTACTTGTCAACGTACAGCTACACAAGCCTCTCAGTGATATAAAATCGCCAAACAAGCTCTATTCGACAGGTAGACTAATTTGGATAAATTCCACTGGCACAAGACCAGATATGTAACACAACAACCTATAAATAAGCGTGTAAATTTTTTCCCAGGTATTTGTATATTTTATACTATGCATATTTGTCATTATTTATTATATGAGTTAATATTTTATCCTTAGTAGCTAGAAGATAATGCCGTTTATGCCGTCGAAAAAAAATACCTTAGATAGTATTATATAGCTGTAATATAAAAAATATTATATATAAACGTGGCGCTAGTTTTAGAATGCATCTTTTTATTGACTTTTGCTGTCAATCGCACTTTATACCTTAATCATATTATTAAACCAATCTCGTTGTCAAATAAATTTATCGTTGAACTGCACTCCAAAAAGTCCCATGCAGCAGTACAAACGTAACTTATAGGTCAAAAAAATAAAATACGTGATTATGTAAACATAGTATTGTTGTTAAAATTGCAATTAATAATGTGGGAATACTGCTGCAAACTACAAATAATGTTTTTTTTTGTTATCTTATTGTACAGAAAAGTGTGTCGTAAAAATATAAACTAAGAGAACCGTGGCGATAAGGTTCTACAGTAGAATAATGGCGGAATAACTGACTGCCCCTTTTGAAGGTTTAACAATTACATTGTGTTGTTTCTAAATATATTACAGTAAAACTTAAAAAAAAAGGTAATTTTTTTGTCGATTATGTGCCGAGTAAACCTGTAAATATGTTTTTTCTCGCAGGTCAAATTTTGTTCGATTTATACCTTATTATCGGGTTAATGGTTTTCTTGCAATTTAGGGGTTCGATATGAAAAAAATGTATGCAAGAGTTATAAGATAGTTTGCAAATCACAATTCATACTTTTATATAAAAGTACGACTAAACAATTATTTTTATTTCGATGATTTATATCCTCAAGTCTCGGATTAGAGTTTTCGTATCCTAAAAAATGCCCTATAACTTGCCTACCTTCCTTGTTGTAAAGAAGTTTTTTGGATACGCTTTTGGACAGTATATATAATGGCTGGTCGTTTTTTTTGAGGGTAAAGTTTACTATTTGCAATAATTGTTTATTCAGTAAAAATAAACCACTAAAAATCAGTGTTTTACACAATACCCTAACTTACCAGGTTCCTTCGTGTCCTTTTTAGGTAAAAACAAACTATTTTGACCTAGTTTTTTGTTTTATTACGTAGTACCGGCTTATAAATTCGTCTAAGTTTGTTAATTGCGCTTTTATTTAGCAAATAAAATAATCTATATTTAATATATTTTTTTGTTTTTAAAGGTTCGACTTAGTTGCTCAAATGCAAAATCATTTGTGTTATGTATATTCTTTTTTCCTACGCGCAAAATAAATTAACTGAAAAATGAGTTCGCGTTTAATAAGTATAAAGTAAACACTTATTGTTTATCTACACTTTCTTGACATACACTGTTAAACAACTTAGTTGACTTTTTTTTTGTACATTTTTCGGGGATCTGTGTTAACCACATAATCATGAAATATTTTAAAAACAAGCTTTATAGTAATTAAAAAATATTAAGTAGGATTCTTCAGCTTTGCAATATTAAATTATGGTGTCTACAATTATTATTTACGCGGTTTAAACATAATGGAAAGTAGAAGTCTATGAGAGCCTACAATTTAGTCTTTGTGGAAATTTTGATATCTTACTTATTTGTAATCCACGCTCATTTAGCGGTTACAAATGCTTAATGTCTACATATCAAAAAAAACTTATTACAAATAAAGAATTTCAAAAAATTTGTTTCGTTGCAATAAATAAAAAGAGAAATGGTATTTTTTACAGGCTAATAAAAAATTTATGTACAAAAATAAACATTGAACGCTAGAAGAAAAGTTTAGTATATTTACCATCAAAACGTAATATTTTAATGTTAAAAAAATACACAGAGCATGCAACAAAATGCTATATAACCAACTACGCCATTTTGTTTTTATAAGTGGTCTTGTTTCTACAGACTTTCCTGGTTTGAAAAAATCAATAATATATTGGGACAAGAAATTATACTATTTCGACATGTTTAAACAACGAGTATTATTGTTGTTGCATTAATACAATATCGCTGTTTTATTAATTAGTCTTCAGTACAAAGATTCAATTTTGCGATGTATTTACGCGATTTTTACAATATCAGTCTATATAAACTTGTATCTATATGCCAAATTTTTTTTTTCAAAAATTTAGATGAGCAAGTTTCAGTATATTCACAAAATAATATATGCTTTTAAGTTTAAGGAGAACCAACTCTTTTACCCGAAAAGAAAAAGAAATCTTTGATGGGATTTACCCACACCTAAAATTTATACAAAATCTTATAATATTTTTATAGAAACAAAACGCAAAAAAACTTTATGCCAAAAATTTTACAACTAATATTTTAAAAAATGTTTTGTTTTAAAATTCAATGTAAAACTTTACATCAAAAATTTCCTTTATTACAACTTGATTTACTTTAATTTATAATTCATATACCATCTTTTTGTAAGATTAATAGAAATCGTTCTTCAAATTATAACTTTATTGCGATTTAATCTATGCAACAGTATGGAATTAATATGCGTAAAATGTGTAGTAACGTTATATAATTATGTTTTTTTTTGTCAATAAATAATATTATAATGATATTTTGTGAAAACGAGGCAAAAATCAGTTATCGTAAAACAAATGAAGGATAATCATTTTTGCCTTTGTATTGTTACGTTTAAAAGTAGTTTTTTCTTTTTTGCATCAAAAAAATGCCTACATTATAATTGTAAATTGTTCCAAATTTTTTTATTGACTTTAATTAATATATATATATACCTAAATGAACAGTGTATGCTTACAGCCGCAATAAATAAAGTTGTGTATTTTTGAGATTAATTAATGCATTTAAACAGAACTTTAAATATTTTTTAAAATAATTGCTTTTTACTACAAAATATAAATAGTTAAGGTGTTTTATTATTAAATCTCTGTATTGTTGCATAAAAATAAAACCAAAAAATTTTATATTTGTAAGATAGATATAATAATTTTATAATAATTTTAAATTTTGTGGTATCTATACTTTAAAAATCTCTAGCAAAGAATTTGACATTTTAAAGCGTCTTTTTTTATATTTGGCAAGATTTTTAATAAAAACTATAGATTATTGGTAGGTTTTTTTTTTTCAGAAAGGTAAGTATGTTACAGTAATTCTAGTTTTAAAAATATTTTAAAAGACTAGGATACTATTTTAGTTTCTCGGTTTTTTATACCAATAAAGCATTGCATTTATGCTATAAACACATTTTTAGAACCCCGAGACAAATTCATACATTAAATAGGACGCAGGTATAGAAAATATGCTTTTAAAAACTAGCTAATCTTAAAACACCATAGCAATTCATTGTGGACAAAAAAATAGCGTTTTTTAAGCTACTAATGATATGTTTTTTTATAGATTTGACTTTTTTAAAGATTTACAGGGTAAATTATATTTTTGATAGAAAGAATAAAATTTATTGCTTTTTGACCGTTATATTTATTTTAAGATAATGCACTGTATATAAGAACTATCCATACCGTTTTGTGCGTGATTTTTAAAGGCTATTTTTTAAATATATAACGCTTAATCAGGGGTGAAAATTATGGGTCATGTATTTTATCTGTGACCACCTACTATTAAAATGCGAAAATCAAAAAATAAGGACAAAACCGAGGAACTAAAGGAATTCTGTTCAAATTACATAGAATCACGCAAATTGGTAATCTATTTGTATATAAACAATATCTCAAATTATTTTATTTATATTCATATCTACTAGCTTCTTTTTGCTTGATATACAATTGAAGTATATAAACATGAATTACAATTAAATTACATTTTGACAGTAAATAGTTTTACATATTACTAGCCTATATAGACAAAAACGAACCTCGTAAATTTTAGACTTATTTCATCGGTTTCTTACTACTTTGGTAGCTTTTCATGTTTTTTTTATTGATAATAGTAGTCAGCCTTAGTAACGTGCATTAAAAAAATAAAAATATTACGCTTGCGATTAAATTATACTATTAAAAAAAAGTTCTTTTGTTTAAAAGTAAAAAATTGATCTATAAAGAAGTATGGTAGATGGTCTTTTTTTTCTAGAAAATTTATTTTGTATTCTACTTGCCTCATTCACTTCCATTATCATTCCTTGGTGTAATTTTTATATATAGAGATTATATATTTTTTGGTCTTTTTAGGGGTACCGAAAAAATAAGACCGAAAGTCCAAAAATTTGCCCCTGCACTAAATAGAAGCAAACAAGCTGCCTTTTTTGGAAATTAAAAAATTTTGTTACTTTTTTATGCGAGTGAGTGAGCGGTTAAACATTTAAAATTTTCAATTTATAATAGACTTAGTTTGAACTAAAATTCATTAATTACATATTTTCTTCGTCAGAAAAAAAATTTTAAAGGATGTTTTAAAATATTTTAATGCACCAATTTTTTTCCGGCATAGTAAAAGTAAATTTATTTCATATACTGTTCTACTTTTATGTTTTTTATCGACAAGAATTTTTTTTTCCGGCTAGAATTACAATTTTTTAGTAGAAGAACAACAAACAAAGATATTTTTTTATCTATTTGGCCAGATTTTTATTTGATTCAATTTTTATAACATAACACTTTTTAACGACCTTGTATTTTAATATGTTCTAAAAACTTGATGCATGAAAACATGATAAAACAAAATAAATGACAAACAAAAAAAACAACAAAGATATAGTTATATAGTTATATAGTTTAAAACTCTTTTCAATTTTTTTTTACAACGAAAATAAGGTAGAAAAAAAATCATTGTATTATGATTAATGCTTTTTTTACGAAAATAATTGCAACCAAGAAAAAATATAATCAAAAAAAATAGGTTTTTGCTTTTTTCAATGGAATTTTTTTGTAGCCAAATAGCAACCAAAAGCAACTTTCAAGTGTAAAAGCAGATTTTTCGGGTATAAAAAGAGCACGTGTGCCAGGGTCTAGTCATTTTGGTGCTTAACAAATAATCAACCCTATAATAGGCCGTATTTGTATCAAAGGCCAGATCCTATAAATTGTGAAATATACAATTTATTACTTATAAGCCACTGCAGATTGATTTTAGTTTCCCATAAAGTTGTTCACTCCCCGGTCCTGGTCCACAATCTGGGAATGGTCCTGTGCCAGTCATTACAGAAAAAGGACTACGCATGTATCGAGACGGGTTTCCAGTGGATAATCCCCGAACCATACTATACAATGAACCTAGCATCGATTTATTGATCTCTTGTGAAAATGCGCCCATCGCATTTTTTTCTTTATCATCTTGTTCACTTCCATCCAGATCATTCAGCCCCCTTTCAAGGCTTCGTCGTGACCCATCTTCCTCTCTTGGCCCACCACCCGGTACTTTATATGGTTCGACACCATCTTCAGTTTCCTGTGTCATCCTCTTTACATTTATAAATTCAAACTGTTGAGTCGTATCGTCATCTGAGCATTTCTTCAATTCAAAGAATTCATACCCCTTGTTATAAGACAAACATTTGTTGGCATTAGATATTAAAAACACTCCTTCAGGATTTATTGGAAATAATCTAAACCGTTGATTCTTTTCTCCATGATAAGGGTAATATATTAATTTTTTTGTACCTCCGGCTATATCCCAAACCAACCCTTGAAATTCAATAACAGCTAATTCAAATTTTCGAACGCTTTTCTTTGACTTCTTAACTTCAAATGTCTGTGCTTCAGTAAAATCATCTAACCTGGGAGGGCTTAAATTCACACCTTCACCTGTCACAAATTTTTTCGTATTATATTGTTTTATGTAATAAAACGAAGCTGAAATAGATGCGAATAAATAAAACATCATGTGTTCGATAGAATAATTTAATTTATATGCAATTTGAAACTCTCACTGATAGACTAAATTCGGTTCTCAATCATACGCAAATTCTATCTATATTTTAGATATGGCTTTATTACATAATCAACAATTACCTACATCATAAAAGAAATGATTTATATAATAATTAAAACATTGCGAAAAATAAATATTTTTTTAGTGGATATACCAGTGTTTCCATTATTGAAATATCGGGAAATTTTCACACTGATTTCGGTCTTTCAAAAGTAATATTTTCCTTTTAAAATTTTTCTTGACTTCATTCTTATCTTTTTAAGATATTTTAATTATTTTTAATGTTTTTAATACGATGTCGATTTTAGTGTTTTCGATTTTTTATATCTAAAAAGTGTTTCTATTTTTGATATAATAAAACTGCCACTTGATATCCGAAAATTTTGACATAATAATTGTTATATAACTTATTCATTTCGAGTTCAATTAGTTTCCTAGAATACGTAAACGTTTAAAGCTTTAAAAAAATTACCATGTTTACTTTTTAATATATCAAATTTACCCTTAAATATACACCGTATTTATTTTCTTATAATGCACAAGGACATTATTTTTAGTGTGCATTATAAGAAAAAAATACTTATTTGTTGTATGTAAAAAAAGAAGTTTTAATAAACACTACAAAAATATAGAAGATATAATATCATTTTTGTATTAAAATCAAAGTTTAAAATATAATTTGATTACCTAAAAACCACAATATAATAAATGTGCATTATAAGAAAATGTACCATATACGTAAATAAATACGGTACATATATTTGACATACTAATCATATTGATTTAGTAATGCGATAATAAAACACGCTCATATAAGTTTCAGTAAACATAATTTCCTGTGTTTCTCTTTTAAAAATATACCAATTTAGTACTAAAAAACTACGTAAACGCAGAGTTTTATTTCAAAAACAGTGTTTTTGCAGAAAAAAATCGAACATATGTGATAATCAGGTAGAAATGTAGATAATTTGCAAGATTTATACTCTGACCCTAATTTATTGTTTCTTAAATAATTAGATAAATCTTAATATTTTACGAAAAACAACTTTTGGGTTTTATACCCTGCTTCTTTGGTACAGTTCGGCAGGGATTTTTTGGACTTGGTAGTCAGTTTTTTTAAAAATAATATAATTTGGGACATGACCCGCGAACCGAGTTAACCCAGATACCGAAAAGAAAAACGATCTCCCGCCTTACCCGTGACCCAAATTTGCACAATCTGCCCGTACGGGTGCGGTAATATGTGTCATTCCTTTTGTTGTAGTAATCTCAGCAAAATAACATAAAAAATATTAATATGACTAATTATATTTTTATACTTTTTTTGCGTCTGAATCATTATTCTTACAAAATAATTTTAAAATAATTTTTGACTTTTATATGATTTGATCAGCCGTACGGCGGCCAGTGATCCGTAAATGTACAACCCGCAACCCGAAAAAAAAATTAGCCCGTATGGGTTTTGGGTTAAAATATAAATAATAATATAAATATATAAATATAAAATCATCATTCTTTTTCTTATTTTTTACGTATTTTAACGTTAAAAAAGCTTCATCACAACAAAAAAGTTTCATTATACACCCGGTCGCTACTTACTAAAGAAATAGTAATACGATTTTTTCCCCCTCTCCTAAATATGTCACTGCCTTGATTTGTTGAAAAGACTTTAACATTCATTTTTTTAATCAGTTTTTTTTTTACTTTTCATAATACCGTAAGATACCAAGCATTATAAGAGAATGATGTTATTGTTACACAAAATTCGCTTTCAAGGGAGTATTTGTATAATTACGTGTGTTTATAAAATGAAAAATTTAATGATGACCAAATTCTATTTTATAAAAAAACTACTGTAAAAGTGTATATTTTTTTTGCTTCAAAAAATATATGCAGATTTACCAAAATAAATACAGTTTCCCAAAAATATATTTTATATGTCCAAAATACTGTTTGGAGACAAAAATATCCTAGAATATACAAAAAAATCTATATGGATTTTTATTATACATAATCACTATATTACGTCATTTTTACATAAAAACGATTTCCACTAAATTTAGAGTTCACGACACGATTGAAAAAAACTTACATAAAAAACAAAAATTTAATATAAAAAAGATTGTTTGTGGTTTCATGCAAGAGATAACTTTTTTTGTTACCATCTTATATACGTCTTTAAAATCAATCTCACGACAAGCATATCTTTAAAGAAAAAAATCTACTCGATTATGGACATACTGTTTTAATTTTGTAAGATCATATATAAAAGAAGTAGAAACCTGATTAAAAAAAGTTAAATGCGTACAATCGTAGAGCTGGCGTGTAGAAAAAACAAGCTTAAACTTAGATTGTTCCTTTGCAAAATATAGTACAGCCACTGTATTTGTTAATACTAAAAAGGCTAAATCTAAATACGATGGTTTATATTTTGCCTGTTAGCAACAACCTCTGATAACTTTGTTTTTTATAGTGACAGGACAACAAAGACATAATAATTTTACAAGCCAAACTTTTCTAGTTTTTTAAAAAATGGGTATGCTTTTACAATTTCTATGGTTAAGTCATATGGTACCATTTATAATTTTTGAAAGCATTTCCGTACCCAAATTTTGTTTTGAAGAAATATTGGACTTTCATTCCTTGTTCTGTATTGATAAAACTTTCAAAATCTTTTTTTAATATAATAGAAACGACTAGAAAGGATAAATCAGTAATTGTTACTGAGATTAAACGTTAAATCTTGTAATGTGTTTTCTTTTTAGGTTTTTCTAAAAAACTATGTTTGTTGTGCTATTTTGTCATGAGATATTGTTTTTTAAGGCGCAAGAATGCTTATTTTTCTTGTAATATTAATTTTTTATAACAAAAAAAAAAAAAAACATACTATATTTATCACAGAATTACTCTATAAAAATCAATTTAAACAAATGCGCGCAACTGCTTGTATTACTGGAAGCAAATATTAGTTGCATAATCGTAAGAACATTGCAGCCTTTAAAATTAAATTTGGATTATAAAAAAAAAGCAGCAAATATGTGTCTACAAACCATGAAGATTTTTTACATACATATTTTAAATGCAGTGTCGCCAAAATGAAACGGGCTTTTTAATTTAGTGTATTTACACACAAAATTTCACTTTATATTACATGTTATAGTTTTCTCATGCCTTTAGTACTTATTTTTACAATAATATGTGTGTCCCATACAGAGGCGGATTAAAATGGGGGCACTGGGGGCATGTACCCCCGGGCACCCGGCTTAGGGAGCCCCAAAAATAAAAATATTGATTTTTGTACAAACTTATATAAAAAGAAAAATTTTTTTGTCAATATTAGTTTAAAAAAATAAGATTGCTATATATTCAATATAAGATAGTCAGAAATATTTTAATGTTCTTAAACTGTGATTTGCATTAGTCTTTTAATTAAAACAATATTATTATATAACTACGAAAATATTTTTTTTCATCTGTATTGGTATGTGTACTTTGCTCTGGTTTTTAAAAAAAATCTGTTATTTTTTTTCGTAAAAATATAAAAAACTCCCAAAAACACAAGTGTGACAAAGAAATTAGCAAAAAAAAAAACTTTGCTGCAGTATATGTATAATAAAACACCTAGTAATTTTTAAAAATTTTGGGATTAAAAGCACTTAAAAATACGTTTACAATCATTCGGATTGGCGTTTTTTACTGTTTAAAAAATGGCGCTGTTATGCAACAATTTTTGTTAAACGCTACATGTCAAACCCTGGTTCAGGCAAAAACTTTTTAGTTTTTTTAAATTTATCTATATTGCAATGTAAAAATGTAGAAGTAATTTAAATCCTTTTTCAAAAAAATATACGTCATTGTAAATTTCGCAGCTTTTAAAGCGCCCATGAAGTATATATTTATTGGTATGTTAAACGGCACAACTAATATTTTAACTATTTCTACTGATTGACGACAATCAACACTAATTATTATTTATAAAAACGTGTAAATACAAAAAAAAACGTTATCTGGCTTTCTTGTTTACCCGAATTGTATCAAATGCAAAATTCAAGGGTTTTTATATTGTGCAGGTTTAAAATGCATGGCTGTAAAAATGACTATGTAATAAAGACGTGTGTGCTATATGGTATTTTTACAAATAAAAAAATAACAAAACATTAGTGTTCATGCAGTTATTTGTGCAGAGCTTTTATAATTTATTACAGTACATATATACTATTCTTAAATAAGCTTGTTTTTTTAGACATATAACATACATAACATAGTAATTTTTTTTCACTTTTGACCACAAAAATTATTTGACTGGCTGTATCCACTGACCCACCACGGTAAAATAAAATTAAAATATGAAAAAATTGAGACGTTTCTTGCGTAAGGGGCAGCACATTAAAAGGCTTTTTAATGGGCATTTGAAGTTAATATATTTTTTGTATTTGTAAAAAAGCATATTATAAGCATTGATTTTTAATATCGTTCATACAGTATGATTCATTTTACTATATGCAAAAAATCATTACGCTGTAAAGAAAAAACAGATCTTTAATTAGCAAAACGACAGTCAAAAAAAAAGTGGACAACCCGCCCATTTGAATTTTAAATGCAATAGGTGGACACAGTATGAAATTACACAAATACAAAATGAAATTAAATTTTTACAAAAAAGATATAAAGTTCTATATTGGTATCTAACTGTGTGTATAAAAAATAGTCGCATCGTAAAATAAAAGTGGACAACTCGCCAAATGAAAAGAACATGTTAACAAGAACAAGCTCGTAAAGTCAGCAACAAATAAGGAAAATCAACAACCACACTAAAACTAAAAACAAAAATCTAAAAAGAATGTAAACTTTGGGTTATAGTTAGGTATAGTTAGGGTTAGGGTTAAGGGTGGTTAGGTCAATAGAACAAAAACCCAGAAAAAAATATTTATTGATTTTTTTTGTTGAATTGTACACATATTCATGCAGAAAATTTATTATCTAGTCTTTTTCTCTATTGGTTTCCTTAAATCTGCCCAATTTACCATTTTTGTGACGAGTTGTCTACCCTAATTTTTTATGGGCAACTTGTCGAGTTGTCTGCCAACCAATATTTGAAAATGCAAAAAATCAAGAGCGCGTAGAGGTAAAACAGAACTTTAATTAGCAAAAAACATTTATAAAGACCAAAGTCTATACTTTTTATACAAAAGAAAGCGCTTAATATATATGGCAAGATACAGCGTTTTAATTATATTCTAAATGAAGAAAAAATGCACTAAGGCCAATCATAAACATACACCGAAAAGTTATGATGCTTCATGCTTACTTTACTTCTTATAATTAGTTTTGATTTTTTTAGAATAATCACAATATCTAGATCTCCATTAACAAAAAAATATTGTGAAAACTTAGCCATGAAAAAGCACATATTTTTATTAAAAATTAAATTAAAATTGTCCCGCCCCCCGCCAAAAAAGTGCCCCCGGGCCTCCAATTTTGTTAATGCGCCTCTTTTCCCATGTGTGTCTTTGTATGCATACAGAAGTATCTGCAGATACTTTTCCAGAGAGAGGGGTTGGGGGGGGGGGGGGATGAATATTATAAAACAAAAAAAAATAGTATTAAACTAAATGTAATTTTTTAATATATTGCAAACTTTGTTATCTGTTCAGATTTTACTTTTTTTTACCGAAAGAGATGCTGAAAAATTTGGTCACCTTAAAGCATGCACACACTTTTGTACAGGGACAAGAGACAAGCCCTCCCTCCCAGCAGCCCGCCGCTGCTCACAACTATGTATACATATAACATTTTATATGTCATTTATATATATACAATAGTGCGTTTTATATACAGGGTGTTTCATAAGTATGGAAGTGCTATTAATTTTGGACCCCTTTTTAAAGCCAAAAAGTACACTGGTAAAAATACGCCCTCTAATTGGGCGTAGGTACAACAAAAAAGTTCATAAATTACGAATGAGAAGTATAAATGGTATTGATTATTTCTGCCGTTCTACTATGGCGTGCATATAGTCATAGAATGCTTTGTGAAATTACCCTTCTTCTTTCTTTTTGTCCTTATATTGATTCAACCTGGGTAAATTGATCATTAGAAGAAATGGAAAGGACATAACAGAACTGGCAAAAAACGTAATATTACAAGAATATGCGTTTATAAATCATATATAATATGATTTTAATATGTTAGCATGTTTTTAGCCTGTTCTGTTATTTCTTTTCCATTTCCTCTAATGATCAATTTACCCAGGTTGAATCAAAAGAAGGACAAAAAGAAAACAGAAAGGTAATTTTACAAAGCATTCTATAACTATAAGCACGTAAAAGTAGGACTCAGAAAAAATCTATACCATCAATACTTTTTATTCGTAATTTTTATACTTTTTTGTTGTACCTACGCCCAATTAGAGGGCGTATTTTTACCAGTGTACTTTTTGGCTAGAAAAAGGGGTAGTAAATTGAAAGCACTTCCATGCTTTTGAAGCCCACTGTATATGAAAAAATTGAATATTCGTATTTATTACTTGGAACATTTTATCATGCTGATTATAAATTACAAATGATATCTATATTCTCTGTAGCACTGGCGTAACCAGATATTTTTAAGTGGTGGGGATCGCAAAAAAAAAATAATTTTTACTAGGAAAAAAAAATATTTTAGCCTTTTTTGTAAAAAATTTCGAAAAGACTTTTTTTAGTAAATGTTTATTTTGTATGTTGTGAACAGACCCTTAGAATTTTGTATTGTATTTTTATTTTATTTATTAAAATTTTTTATAAATAAATATATTTTATTGTTAAATATAATTGTAAAATATATTAGATATATTTAAATATATTGCATATAATCTGGGGTGAAGCCCGAGAAAAATGCCCGCCCAAAAATGCCCGAGCACGGGTCGCCCGGTCCGTCTGCAGGTTCAATGTTTTTTAGGCCCGGCCCGGAGGGAAAAAGAAAATTTACACTTATTGTGTTTTAAATTGAGGTTGACACAACTTTGCATCTTTAACAAGTTTGTAGTTCGTACGTGATTTAAAATAAAAGTGTTTAAAGAATATACATATGTTTTGCTTTTTGTCTTGCAGGAAGGCAGGGGTCCAAAAAAATGGCCTCATACCATATATGGCCATACAGGGGGGGGGGGGATTATTTTGCATATTTTTTCATATTTAGGGTTTGTCGATCAATCTCGTCATGTTTGCAACCGATTTCGACTTGATTGCAACCGATTTCGACTTGATTGCATTCAATCTCGACGAATTGCATTCAATCTCGACGAATTGCATTCAATCTCGACAAATTGCAATCAACCTCGAACTGTTTGCAATCAAACTCGACCATTTTCAGTAAGACTGGACGAGTTTGCAATCAAACTCGACAGTTATGCATTCAAACTCGACGAATTGCAATCAATATCAACCTGTTTGCAATCAATCTCGACGAAATAAATAAATAACAAAAAATAGTTAACATAAGCTATATTTTTAGAACAAAATCAAGGATTAAATATATAGTTCTACATAAAAATCGACAAAAATGTTCAAATATGGTAAAATTCTTTATCCTGCCGGTAATAAAAATTAGGTGAAAAAGCAATTTTTTGAATGAATCAGTAGAAAATTGTATTTTTTTATGTTTCAAGATATTTAAATAAAGAATAATAAAATGCGTTGTTGGATATCGATGATCTGATAATCAAAACCATGGGCAACAAATCTGTTG
>JAQFYM010003827.1:0-17283 GCA_034694785.1 Agrenia bidenticulata | reverse complement strand
AAAATGAGCCTATATTTAAGAGGGGTCTTTTTTTTCAGAAATTTTTTTGACGGAAAATCTAATGTAAAAAAATTTTGCTCTGAAAATTTTTATAAAAAAATAATTATGATTTTTGTTATTTTAAATCGTGTTTTAAAGCCAAAATTCAATAAGACACTGACCAGCCCTAGTCAAAAAAAAATCCTGGCTACACTACTGATTCCGGGTAATTCTCATTACTACAACAAATAGAAAAAAAAAGTTTGTAGAAATCTTTTTAACTGATACTTGAACAACTATTTATATCAATATACTTTTAAGTTTATTATATGGGCTGCCAAAGAAAACCTGGAGTTGTGTTACAGATATTTTTTTATTAAGTAGGAGCTTTTTGTAACAAAAATTTTTGATTTATAGTTTTTTCGGGTTGAAATTGTAAAAAAAATCTATTTTTCTTAATTGCCAATAAAAAAAAACTGCATACTCATGTTTTTCAGATGCTGTCGAAGTGCTATTTATTCTAATATTATAATCTGGCAAACAGCCTTTTTAAAAATTTTATAAAATGAATTAGCTGGTTTCAATTCACTTTTGTTCTATGTTGTTGTGTACTCACATGTTTTTTGTGCATTTTCCGTTTTTTTAAAGTCTGATTATATCACACCAGAAATCATCATTATTAATGTTTTTATCTTTTTTTTGATCCATCTTTAACTATTGCATATATTATTCACTTGCCTTGCCGACATTTTACGCAAAAACAATTGACTACGTCTTATACTTGTGGTAAAACGTATTACAAGTATAGGTTATTCTTGTGGTAGAAGTGACAAAATAATTTTTTGCTACCGATAAAAATACAAAAAAAACAAAAAATAACGCAAAAGTGCGACAAAAACCATTTATTTTATATTTTTTGTATATAGTACTGCAGTAAATTTACTAGGATAAAAATATTCACAAAAAAAATTGGGTTTAAAAAACTAAACTTAATTTTTTTAATGTAAAACACGTACCTAAATGTGTTTTTGTTTCATTTCAAAACCTAAACTTGGCTTATCTTTTGTCAAGAGCAAATCTGAAGATACGTCACTGCAATAAATTATACGTGTTATCTATGCAACTTTTAATGCTATGAGTGTTCTGTTTTTATTTTTTACCGCCACATATACATCAAAATAGACAACTTAAATACAATCGTACTTCCCTGGCTTTAATTAAATTCAGAAACCTTTTTTGCTGTAAAAAGCAACTTTTAAAATACGAAAGTTAGATTAAAAGGGGTATATATACGATTCCCGGCATTTGTGAACGTTTTTTAGTTATTTGAAATACACTAAAAACGTATAGTTACATATTACGCTGACATTACCAGCATATACGAATTTAACATTAAGATAAGAATTTTTGTTAGTATGCTAACAAAGCAAAAAAACTAAACATAGTTGTGTAAAGTATGCAAAAACGTACATGTGCGCTATGTTTAACAAGAACAGCTACATTATAGAATTTTTACATGTGCGCGTAACAAATGCGACTAAAATAATAGTGCCACTACAAATATTTACTATATAAACTATTGATATATTGACTTACCGGCAACTTAATTACTGAATTAATAAGTGTGCATTTTAAGTTTAATTTAAACACTTTAATTTCATTATGCATTTGAATCCGCAAAGATGACGCATAACTTGAATAGTCCAAAAGATTGTTGCCATACATTAAACGTATCATAGAAGAGTTTATTGTCTTAGAAAAATTTTTAATGCTGTAATTGTACAAATGCAGATAAAAAAGATTTTAATTTTTTTTCGAAGATTACACAGCTTGCACAAACCGAAAAAAATTTGGACGCGGTATTACTAAATAAGCATCTTTTATAATAATGAAATATTCGTAGGCTTGAAATAATACATCTGTGTTGTTTCAATACAAAAATACCAGAGATGTCAAAGCGCATCAGAAAAACGGATTAAACTTTCAATTTACAAGGCGTTGCGTGTATAGTGCATTAAAATTTTGTATTGTATACTGCGCATCCATTTTTCATTGATGTCGCCGAAAATAACGACTTTAAACACTTTGCACAATACTAGTACAGATCCAAAAATAAGATAAAAAAACCGAATTAGAAAAAATTGCACAAAACGAACAGTTGCTGTATATCACGCAGGCAGTTCTGCTTGTTACAAATATTACCCCTTATGCAGTAAATAGCCTTTTCATAGACATTATGACTGATAAATAAAAAAACAGCACGTAAAAAGTCATATTGTAGACAAAAAAATATTTAAATACATATTTTTTTTTTTTTGCAAATGGCTATATGCATCTTCTGTAATAATAAAATATTTTTGTCGATCAAGGTATAAAAATTTAAGACACTATTGCAAAACCTGTATTCAAAGATTGTCTGCAATAGCAAGTTCCTAAAAACCAAGAATATTTTTGCCAACGAACAATGCTGCGTTTTTATACATTCTTAATAGACCTTAATCTGATATGCATAGCATTTTTAAAACAGCCCAAAATATTATCATTATGATATAGACACTTTCAACGGCAGTGTGTGTTGCCATTTTTTTTTTGCATGTATGCGTACAAATTGCACATTGGTATAAATTTTATATTAAAAGCCTAGAAAAAAAGGTAACAAAACTGTTTTTTCCAATTTTTTCCCGTAGTTACGGGTTCTTTTTTTTCAGGTACTAAAAAATTAATTTAAATTGAGAAACGGTTAAAGAAAAATTATTTTATGGATTTAGCTGTTACTCGGTTTCATTTCACTAGTAAAATATTTTACAAGTAAAATATTTTACAATATATTATTATATAAAAGTCTATAAGAAAAAGCGGACAAGACTAAACACGCTTTACTTTTAAATTGATTTTTGCATGCAGTTTATACAAACATGTAGAAAAAAATTTTTATGGCATACATGAACGAACGCAAGTAATAAAGTTTATCGAAATATCTCAGAAAATAAAAAAAGTAACTAAAACACAAATTATGTACAAAACATCAAACAAAAAATATAGATTACAATATATCGCACTATTAACTTAAAGTTTTAACCTACACCTAAAGATTTTCGTTATAAAAAAGTAATTTTCGCGTAAAACAAGTTCCGGCATTTTACAAAGTAAGCAGTTTACAAAATACTACGCAAAAACTAACAGAGCAAATATTACATATGATAGGCGCACTTCGTATTTAGTCACGGCGTAGCCTTTTTTGCTTTGGTAAATTTTTGCATTATTAAACGCCAATGACACCTTAAAAAGGTTGCATCGTAAGACTATTATTTTCTTGTTTTTAGAAGTAGTTGTTTGTTGTTGTGAATGACATGGTTGCCAGCATAATATACATTTGTGTTGCAAATTTATCAATAAGAACATATTTTGTGTCTTATTACTTTGCACCCATCTTTAAAAACAAGTTAACCTGGGGTATGGTGCGGAATCTAGTGCGCTGTCTTGACACGTGTGCAAATTGCCATGATTCGGTGAGTGTCATGCAAACTGTTTAAGAAAAAATACGTGCCTTATAAAAAAATAATACGTATCAATATAAAGATAAAAAACAAAAGGGTAGAACAACATGTTTATACACATTTTTTATAACGTAAAAATTACTACTCATTTTATTTACTATATTTAAAAAGTAATTTACAACATTATGTCATTTAAAATATCTGGCTATGATTTAAACATTTTCCACAAAATTAAATTATTTAGTTTTAGAAAAAAAGGAGAAAAAAATTTATATGGTTTTTTGACTGGTTTATAAAAGTGCAAAATTTAAAAAAAAATGATTTCATGTTTTCATCATATGTTTCTTACATTTCATATTTGCGGGTAATTTTTTTTTTGGTTGCAACTGTATTTCTTGGACATGCTTTACATTGGTGCATGTCAAAACATACATCAATAGTTTACCACGTATAAATATATACTAGACTCATACATAATTATAAAATGTAACTAAAATACTGTATACTGATTAGTTGGGATAAGAATACTATATATTCAGTGAAAAAAAAAAAATATATATAAATTTAATGATACAAGTTTGTTAACGAACTACATATCAGTAATTTTACGGTTTCTCTACTTAGACAAAACTTTGTCACATTATCATTTATTGCATTGTAATTTTTGTTGTATTAAATATTATAAATATTATATTTAGGCTACGGCAGCAATATGTTTGCCAACTGCATTATGACGTACTTGTAATATATATGGTGTGTGTACGTGTGCGGCTTTCGTTACTACGTGTTAATTTTTGTTTTTTTGTTGTATTTTTAATTGAAAAAAGACAAATCATACACGTGTTTTTGCATACACGTCGTTACCGGTAATTATATTTATTATATTAACACCTTGTTGGTTTCTTCTATGCACTTGCGTTTTAATAAACAGAATTTTTTATCTTATATAGTATATTATTCAAAAAAAGCTAAAATCAAAGACAAGATTACACCCGATAAGACGAAATTTTAAAACACAAGAAAAAGATTTTTTTTTATAATAAAACACTAAATTTAATCCTTTAGTAACATGCCAACATGCCAAAAAAAAATATAAAAAAAAACACAAGATTCCATATATTTTATAATTTATCTTATATTAAATTACTAAAAATAAAACAAAGGTTTTTGTGGCAGTAGAAATTTTTGAGACACAGTAAAACGATATGTTGCTAAAAAAGTTTAAATATGTTAACAGATGCATTTTCAGACCTAAATTATGTACTTTGAATACTGTTAAAAGATCGCCTCATTTTTTAAAAAAAAAGTTATTTGTGCTATAAAAATATGTATAAGCATTGCGAAATAAAAAACATACTACGGCGTGTCTGGCATGCATGCTCATTTTTGAAGCAATTAAGGCATGCATATTCTATGTGAAAATGCATTACGCTAAACCTGTTGTTTTTGTATAGTCAAACATATTTTCTGATATGTAATAATTTCTCGACGAACTGCAAAAGTATACAAATCAAAAATGTCAAAAGGGTTGCACTCCTTTTTTTCACGCAAAAACATTTTGAACGTAGTGGCAGGCAGATATTGTGTAATAGTAGTACTTGCATGCTATAGACTTCATTTGTAGCTTTAAAGATTTTTTTGCTATGTTTTTTCGTTTTCATTATACTTTGCTTTCACATTTTTCTACATAACCAAAACTATACATATAATTTAGATAATAAAGTAAAAATTGTAAGTTTTAAGGTAAATAATGCATAGTAATTTTTTGTATTTAATCTATTAGGTATGTGTTGTCATAGTATGCATCAATTTTTTTTTCGTAAGCAAAAAAAAAATAGATAAATAAAAAAAAATAACCAAAAAAGACATAAAAATACAATATTGTAACTAATTAGAAAATTCACTAGCCAGAAAAGCATGCCTGATCTATATCCATTGTTTACCAAAGCGTTAACAAACGACTACATCAGTATCCGTCAACGGTATGGAAGTTTAATATATACAGCTTGTAAGCATTTTATAAACAAATATATAGGTTATAAACCTTGCGTAAAAGTTACAAAAATGTTATGGTATTGCGTTTTTTAACTGCATGCCTGTACATGACGCATTTTTGTTACTTTTTCTTTTAGTGATTTTTTTGTTTTATAACTTGAACAGAAAACTTTACAACGTTTTTTTATATATTTTAAAATAAATTTTCGACATCAAAAAGTAGATAAATATATCTTATCAAGTATCGTGCTTTTCTTCAAATGTAAACGTATTTTAACATTTTTCATATAGAAACTTTTTACGGGCCGCCAGAGGCAGATTAAAAGAGGGCACTAGAGCCATAGGCACCAAGACCCCCGGTTACGGGGGCACCTAAAAAAAATTTGCTCAAAATTTCTTTTTGTATAAAAAAACAAAATATAGTATCCTATGTTTATGTGAGTACAAAAAAGGCTGCTTTAAAGAATATAATAAAATAGAAGAACAAGCATACAATTACAAGATGCTGTTTTTTTTGCAATTTTTTTATAAAAAATTACGCAAAAACTTAATAAATAATTTGCGAAATTTTGTAATAAGCGGTTTTAAAATAGTTTGCGTAGCAAAATATTGTAGGTTATACTACTTAATATAAAATATTTTCAGCATATCAAGATTTGCGCATGTATTTCTATTGCTGATTATTATACTACTTTGTTTCAATCATTTAAATATATTTTAAATATAATTAAAACAAAAAAAAAATGTTTTTTTTATTGCTAAAACCGCAGACTTTTGATTAATGGCAAATGGGCAAAAAAAAGTGTAATGCGCTTAATTATGCTCATAATATAATCCATAATTTAAAATTTGTTGTATTAGTGCAAGAAGTAATCACCATTCTATATTCAACTAAAAATTTACCTTTTTGCAAGCAAAAGCTACATAAAAAATACGTTTTGTCTTGTTTGTTTTTTTAAAAGGTAACTTAACTGCAATGATGCAGAGTTTTTGCTTATAGTGAATAAATTTGCTTATAAGATCTCTATATTTTTAAAGTTTTAAAACACGTGTTTATTGCAAGTCCTACTAATATTGCCTTTTCTTTTGACAATAAAGTTTAAACCCTAAAAAAAGTAAAGAATACTTTTTTAGTATTTTTAGTAGGAGTCGCGGTCGGGTTTTTTTTTAAAAACCGTATTATGTGGGTTGTGTGCTGATTAAAAGAAAATTTTCTTTTATCATTGTTGTGCCATTTACGGGTTGCATTACAAAGCACATATAAAAAGTTTTTTGAATTTTTATATTAAGGTTTACTGTTCGGATGACGTATCTAAAATCGATTGTAAATTTATAGTCTAATGTTATAAATAAATCTATGATTTTTTTTTGTGGCCAAATAACTTGTCGACTATAATTTTTCTATATTTACTGGCTTATTTGTGTACGCATTGTATTTTAAAGTTCATAT
Organism: Agrenia bidenticulata; assembly: GCA_034694785.1. Taxonomy (NCBI): domain Eukaryota; kingdom Metazoa; phylum Arthropoda; class Collembola; order Entomobryomorpha; family Isotomidae; genus Agrenia; species Agrenia bidenticulata. Next base: position 10,362 of record JAQFYM010003827.1, on the reverse strand, counting down.
TATTTTATGTTGTTACTTTAAAAATTTTAATAAATATACGCCAAAACAACAAAAAAAAATTTGTGCTGATTTAAAAAAGCCGATAATACATTTTAAGATTGCAGCTATAAAAAAAATAACCCGGATTTATCCACTATCTATATTTAAAAAGGTTAAAAATACAAAAAAGAGGCCCCCAAAAAAATAAAGAACCCCCGTTTTGGAAGACGGGTTTGAAGTAGATGTGTCATCATCCCAGTGTAGCGTGGTACTTTTATCCTCGTCGTACTTTTACCCCAACCCCAAAAAAATGATGAATTTAGAAAAAAAAAAAAAACAAAAAAACTTAGTTTTTATTTTGCATATTTATGTATTACATTGTTATCTTTCTTATCTCTTGTGATATTTTAAAAAATCAAAAATGTGTTTTTTGAATTATGCGTTCAAAATGATTAAATATATGTTATCAACTATTTTTTATGACGTTATTTGGCGCATTTATATCTTTGAATTTTTTTTCTACAAAAAGATAGAATTTAAAATTTACCTGTAAAAAATGATATATTAGAAATATGAAAAATGATTATACCCAATTTTTAAAAATGCACGTCTCGCACCATTCAGTTTTTCATTAAGATTCTTTCTGAAGGGTAAAAGTACCACGATGAAAACAAAAACTATTTTGGTACTTTACCCCTTTTGTCTCAAAATTTTGTCTCTTTTTGGCAGTCGCTTTGAGTCATTAAACAAGATTTTAACTACTATACACATGCTTTAAACACATCAGATGCTCCAATAAAAATGACTTAACGCAATGTTATCATTTCTAAAAGGCTTTTTTTACAAGCATTAAAACATTAGGTAAACCAGGAATGCAGTAAATGTATTATCTATAGATTGCAATTATTTTTAGGAGTTAAATTCTTTACAGAATTGTTTTGCAGAATCAATCACAAATAATGTAAACAATCATTGAAACAATTCGATATTAGGCGCGTAAATCATTTTAACTATATAAAATAGATTTTAATGTATTTTTATTTTTCGTTAAACTTTTGTTAATTTCGTTGTAACTCCGTCACAAAATTTTACGAAATTTTACCGAGCTGAAATAGCAAAGCCTAATTATATGATTTATATTTATATGTTAATAATACGCAAAATGGCGTTGTTAAAAAGTAGTTTTAAGGCCAGTAAACGACGAAAAATATGTTTTACATCTGCTTGCAAAGCGTTATTTGCTTTTTTATTCCGTGTCACTTAAATTACATGAGTTCAACTGGGTTTGATAACTTAAAAACCTTGTATATAGGTTCGTAAAATGTACGCTTCTTTCACCGAATGTTTTCTTATGATCGTACAAGTATTTTGTGATACATTTAACTGAACAATTCTGTTAATAATTTAATCCTATGAAAATTGTAATCCAAAGATAATACATTTTCTGTATTCCTGGTTAACCATAAGTTTTACTGCCTTGTAATAAATGCCTTTCGAAAATGATAACACAGGGTTAGGCATTTTAATCGGTGCATTTCTAGTGTTTAAAGCATGTGTATAGTGAATAAGATCTTTTTTATGACTTATAGCGATTGCCGAAAAACAGCAAAATTTTGAGACAAAAGGTGTAAAAGTACCACAATAGTATTTGTCTTCATCGTGGTACTTTACTCCTCAGAAAGAATCTAAATGAAAAACAAAAAAAATGCAAAACGTGCATTTTTACAAAATTGGGTATACGTATTTTGCAAATTAGTAAAATATTTTTTTTTAACAGGAAAATTTTAAAATTTATCTTTTTTTGGAAAAAAATTCACAAATAAAAATACTGCGAATAACGTAATAAAACAAAGTTGATACTCTATATTTAATCATTTTTAACGCATAATTCGAAAAACATGAATTTTTGATTTTTTAAAATATTACAAGAGATAAGAAAGATAAGAATGTGATACATAAATATTCAAAATAAAAAACTAATTATTTTTTATTTTTTATTTCCTAAAATATCAATTTTTTGGGGTTGGGGTAAAAGTATCACGAGGGGGTAAAAGTACCACGAGGGTAAAAGCACCACGCTACACCGGCAGGAAGAAACCCGGGATTTTTGATTACACAATTTTTTCTATCCCGGGATCCCGATATTCGGAATAAACAAATATACTTTGGGTTACAATAAGTATAGTAATTTCAAGCATGCTAGTAGTACATACCGTATATCTAGTAAAGTAATCTTAGAAAATACATGGGTAACAATTAAGTGCTAAATACCTTTAATAATGTACTGAATTTTTGCATAAATATCAACACCGACTAAAATTTAACAAAATCCTTCAATGACGTGTTTTTAAGTGTTTTTTGCGTTTTCCGCGCTAAAAAGTCTTATAATATTTCCTTTTTGCAATTTTTATTTATTTTTTGTTTCCTTAAAATTACTTTTGTTCGTCTGCATCGATCAGACATAGCACACTCGGCCACCTTTTTCGCTGCGGTTAGTATAATCATTGCCTACTAGAAAAGAATTGAGTGGGTGACTCAAAAAAAAAGGTTCTTTGCATATAAACTTATACGAATTAAATGTCTGCTATTTGAGAGAAAGATAGATATAAGCATATTAGAGGAAAGCGTTGTTTTTTTCTTATGAAATCAAAAAAAAAAGATTACCAGTATAAACTAATGTATAGGATAGTTAAGATACTCAATATAGAAGCAAAAAAGTATTCTCATTGCACGAAAGTTAATTTTTAAAACTACAAACCAAAATATTATCGAGTTAATGAGTAGCTAAACATGGTTGTACTGCAAAATCAAAAGAAATAACACTGCTTAAAAAGCACGCATCCGATATAGTTTAATAAAAGAGTTAACTTAACAAAAGACAATTTCAAATGCTGTATCCGAATGTAAGTGATAATTTTAACCTTACAAAAATGTAATGCTGTAAAAACAACAAATTATTTTTTTCATTTTAAGAGGTTTTATAAATTATTAAAGATGCATTATTTTTAAAACCCTACAGAGTTTTATGACTTTAGTTACAAGTATAATATATATATGGACTGAGAATTTTTTTTATTATTTTAATCAATTTGTTCAACGTGAAATTACAGAAATGTCAACCTATCTACTACAACATCTCCTAGTTTGATTCTTATCTTTGTTGCAAATTTTCCGGCTAACGAAAATACTCTTTCTGAACTTAAGCTTGTGGATATATGCCCTTGCTAATTTCATATAGCATTGTTATGTATTTACCGTGATTTCCGGTTCTTTCTTATAATTTAAGTTCATTTTCTATAAATGCACTACTACCAAAAAAGGATCAGCAGGTACTAGATGATTAATTGTGCGCCCCAAAAAATTGTTGTATCTTTCAGTAAGCTTCTTTTCACTTCTTACACTTACATCTGCAGCATTTCCTGTTGTATCGAATTAAACTCTAATATTCTCGCTGATGATTTTCGTATTATTGTTTTCCGTTGCAGATTGTGTTTTATTTTGATCTTTTATGATCATATATAGATTATTTTTAATGAAAGTTTAGATTTTCTCAAATACTGCACGCCTGATGAATAAAAAAAGGTATGTAAAAAAAATTCGTTCTTATATTCAGAATATACTTAAACATCTGATATTTAAGTTCTACGGCTTTCCCCATATTTTTGTAAGGATTCAATTATTATTGGTACAAATTGATGATGTGTTTTGCTTATACTATCAAATATGTAATCCGATAAAATGTTACATTCCAAATAATGTTATTTTTTGTTACAAAGTGCTATTGCTGCTTCCTTTATTCCCGATTAATTATTAAATAAATATGTAGAGGCTGAAAATTTATTTTGGCAAAATCTGAAGGAATTTTTGATGTCAACAAGGGTCTTTTCTACTACTTCCTTATCATTCAAAAAATTTTAGAGCATATTACTAGCGTGTTTCAGTTATGAAGAACGTCCAAAAATAGCATATATTCTTTTCCTAGCTGTTTTCGCATGTATAGCTGCAGAACATCTGTATTTTTAGTAGACTTTTTCTATAAATTGTATTTCTTTTCTTGCTGAATACTTCTCTGAACACCGCTGCAGAAAATATTTATTTATATTATTGATGGGCAAGCTTTCTTCCTCAAAATCATACAACCTAGAGCTTTGGCTTTTTCAGATTTGTCTTAAAAATCACCTTTTACATTACTGTTTAATTCTTCTTGTTCCTGCAGCAGCCTTCTTTTGCTGATTTTATTTTTGGGTGTTTTGACAGGTAGATCTATGGTAGTTGTTGTGATAAAAGTTGATCAAAGCTATATATGTTTCTCTTTTATAAACATTACCACGAAATCATTATGAATTACATGAGCCATACACAATTGATATAATGATTTAACATCTTTTTAAGTTTAATCACCAAACTGACCCTATCTGTGGGAGTACTAAAAATATAATGATTTAAAATATTCTAAATTCCTCAAGTTTCGCCTTTAAAACGTTTTTTATACGTTCACTTGTGGCACGGTGTGTAATTGGGGCTAATCCTAAACAAATTTATATGGAATCATCACTCAAAATATAATACACCAAATGCGCTTTTACCTTACTGATGTCTATTCATCAAAACATATTTGAAAGCGTGGTCATTTTTTTATACAATCATAACTCAGATATATAAAATTTCTTCACCTTGTCGAATAAATCAAAAATCTTTTCTTCATAGCTGTGCAATAACAGGGCAATTCCTGTTGAAATTTATTCTGATATAGTTTTTTTATGGTTTTCTTATAGTCTAACGACAAGAAAAACGAGAAATCAGTTGTCTATCACTTGTAATCATTTTTGCAAATTAACAATCTTGCGTTTCATCATAAAAGAGAAACATGTAGGGTTCAGTTTTGACTCCCTTGTGTTTTGTTCGTTTGTTATTTTGTCTTTTTTACTTTTAGTAGCTTTATGTCTACAGGTATGTTATATTCGGTCTCATGAAACTTACACAAATGATAGTATAGTCCTTTTGTGATCCTCCTAGACATTTCGTTATTGCGTTGTTACACAACATGCATTTCGGCAGTTGTTTACTGGTAGCGCAAAGACGAAACTAATATATTTTAGCACATTTGAAATTGTTTTGAAAATAAATGATCCAAGTTACTGTATTTTCGTTTTGATACATTTTTCAGTATTATGAGGAGGGTGATAAAAAATTAAAAATTAAAAAGGAGAATAATAGAACAAAACAATCCCGGGATATTCCGTGGCAAAATTTGGACAAAATAATGACGGGATCCCGGTATCCCGCTATCCTGGGATCCCGTGTCTCGTGAAAAAATATATGTAGATTAGAGCTTTACATTGAACTTGGCTAGGCCATTTAAAACAATAATTATCTAATATAAACCTAGCTTCTTAAAGCTGTTCATGTAGCAGCTATATATAATTTAAATATATTAATGTCTCAATCTAGCCTGTCATAACTTTCCTATCCAATATCGTCTTAAAAGTTCGCTATTGCATTTATATTTCCATTTTAAAACAATAATGTCGTATCTTGACAAGAAAAAGCGTTTACGCTACGTGGAATTTATTCAAAAGCATTTTAAGTGCCAAGAGGCGGATCACATACAGGGAACATAACAAGTGTATTTAATGTTTTGGGCCGAATACGCCGGGCCCCCCCAAACAAAAATCCGCATCTGAGTGCCGCGCCACTTGTAGTTATACTTAAATTAAAATGCTGTTGCTAAAATATAATATTGTTTACACAGCTACTTTAGCAGGTTTTCTATGTAATTTTTATACACAACTGTCTTACCACGTTTTAAAAAGAACACGCACGTTCATTGACGCGTAAGTAACAAATTTTAGCAACACTGACACTCTTTTAATTTCTACGTAATTCAGCTAAAACACAGTTACTTATTACGGTTATATGACTTGACGTTTTGCATATAGAATTGTAATTTTCTTGTAGTGTTGTTGTACGTTTTCGATCTGTAACTTAATGTAGCATAGTAAAATAACATTGTTTTAAAATCAATGAGTCATTCAAAAGTTTGTAAAGTATATTATATTTGTTTATTTTTGTAATAAAAAAAAGCTGAACTTAAAAATAAATTTTATCGCGTCACGATCATTTAATATTAGAAACTATAAGATTTTGTGCAAAAAACATCTTGTACACTTTTAGGTAGAGATGCATTACTATCGGTTAGAGTTGGTAAAAATTAGGACTTTTTGGTTTCATAAGAAAAACGGCTAAAACTAAAGGAACATTGTGAACTTAAAAATTTGCGCAAAAATTGAATATTTTAAGAGCTGATAAAAAAAATGTAAACGTAGTAATTTTTTAATGAAAAGGTTAATACTATGCGTAAACGCGTTTGTAGTTTACGTATTATATAAACTGTTCAAAATATCGTATAAGCTATTTTTTACAAATACTTTACTTATACTGGAACGTTTTTTGTTAAGTGGCTTGCAACCGTATTATCCTGAAAATATTTCAACTACAAAAACATATATAGATATAAAGTTCTTACAATCGAAATGTAGACGTGGCTGTCTGTCCTTCCTAAACCCATTTTGTTTATTAATTTTAAACTTTCTTTTAATACATTTATTAGCATAAGTTTGTCAGTTTTTTTTTATATTATATGCATTTTCTTTTTTTTCTTAAAGCTTCTTTTATTATTATTCGAAAACATGTTTCTAAAAAAAAAATACATTATTTAATGGTTGATTGACGTCGCAGAATTACATATAAATACTAGGTACATTTAAACTATAAAAACACGTTTAAAGCGTTCACTTACGGGATAAAGATGTTAGTTTTTTAGACATCAATATGCAAAAGTATGAAACAATTTTTTTGGCGTAAAATAAGCAAATAAAACTAACAAACGCTAAAGCCAGAATTCTATTGTTAAGATTACGTTGCAGGTTGTGTTTTTATATGATACAAAGTTTAGGAATAAGTTTTTTTTACGAACCTAGTCGTTTAAAGAACACAGTGCCTATTAATTAAAGCATTTGTAAACTTTTTTTTCTTTTAACTCGCTTAGGTTTTGTTTTACATTTTTCATAATCTTTTTTTTTCCATGTTCGGTAATGAGTATTTTTACGCAATCTCATGCATTAAACCATGTTATTTTCAATTTCGTTGCATACGGTAAACTTGAGTGTTAAATATATATGAGCATTTAATGTTTTTATCTTTAATAAAAGCCGTAAATAGAAATATACTAAAAAACTATACAACGGAAAAAACCAGTTTAACAAAATTTAATTTAACAGGTGTACCTTCTCAATATTACATTTCCATTTTCCCAGGCTTTAAATATAGAAAATTGGGAATGAGAAAATTTATTTACATCCCTACTAGAGTAAGAAATCGAGTAAAATATACTCGATACTCGAAAATACTCGGTCGTGATTTTGGTCTTCGATACTCGCTCATAATTAAACTATTTAATGTTATACATCTACACATACACACAGACTAATGTTCTTTTGCAACAAAGTCTAAAGAAGGTATTTTTTTTCGTTTAAAATTGCGAAATATATAAAGTGTCATGATAAGTCAAATCTCTGATAAAAAAACATGCTTTAATTACTATAGTCACACGTAATTTCCGATTTTTTTTATGTCCAAACTGCAAATTTTTGTTATATCAATATTTTTTTGTGACTTATATTATTTTTTATGCATTTTATAATTTTAAAGAATAAACACGTTAAAAAAAAATCGCAACTTGTGTTTTTTACAATTTAAATATATTTGTAAAATGACAAAGTCCAGGTTTGGGGTAGCAGTTGAAGAAGTTTACTTATATTTCTAAAAAATGCGGTAAGGAACATTTTTTTAAGCACCATTCGATATCGAATTTTTTTTTTCTATATATAGAATACTTTTAAGCACTTTGTTCGTAATCAGGTATTATACTAGTAAACAACCTGTTAAACAAAAATACACAGTATACAATCTGATCGTAGCGGTTAAGATTACTTGAATGGTGGGTTTAGTAAAATTCGCTGCAACATTGCGCATATAGCTTATATAATGAGTGTTTGCATATTATAAATACAAGCTACATAAACGCGCGAATGTAATATTCCATATAAAAAAATCTTCGGCAAACAAAATCAAACAAAAAAAACTTTACTTTATACGTAAAAGTATAAAATATGAAAGTTTTGCTGTTTAAGATACACGAAAAAGACTCGGTATGCGGTATATTCAAAAATTAAAAACTCGCCGCTTGCATTTTAACTTAAAACGCGAAAAATACCTACCCATATCCCTACTAACGGGTAGTAGAAAGTATGCGGTTACAATTACCGAATATTCAACGTCAAAGAACAACTACTCGATACTTTTCTTGGCATATCCTAAAGATATGCTTTCTCAAGCTTAAAAGAAACTGATTACAGCTTGTTATACTCTTATATGCAAACAAAAACTAAAAAAACGACAAAGGAAAAAAAAGAACGGTATTTTTTGGTTGTTTGCGAATTTAATATCTTTTGTTTCTTAAATCATTATAAAACGCCATTTCCATATAAATAAAACAAATGCTTTTACCAAACAAATTTATTTTATATGTTAGTATTAACAGGGTTATAAGTTGTATTGACCAATTGTAAGTATATAAGTACGTTTAATAATCTGTTAAAATAAGTCGTATATGAACGTTTAGCTATACTATTGTTTATTTATCTTATTTACGTTTTTGATGTATTTACTACTCTCTTTCTTTACTGCATGAATTTTAAAATTCGATTTGTAAACTATTTTTTGTGATGCTTTTCTGGCCATCCGGTTTCTTTTTTGCTCTCAATTTCGTTTTATATCATTATAAATGTTGTAATTATATTATTTGCGTTTTTTGTTTGCAAATATTTTACAAATATTGCGATTGAAAAATAAGAAAAAATGTTCAAAGAATTTTCTATTTATCTGGATATTTTATTTTTGTTTAAACTTGTTTAAAGTAATTTCAAGTTTTTTTTTTGAGTTTTTTTTTGTTTCCTCATCCAATTAATGACGCACGAGTTGCTATATTTTGTTAGTGATTCTATGAGGTTTTCTTGCTTGTTTTTTTTTAAACCTTTATATATAAATCTTGATTCATTATGTTTGTTTATTTTTATGTTTTAATATGATTGTATTCTATTTTAATGTTATTTTTCTTACTTTTTTTATGTAAACTACTGCTGCAGGCATTTCTATAGGCCGCGTTAATGTTTTTTTATATGCATGCAAACACCTTTAATGCCGGGTATCTTTTTGCTTATGTAAAATTAGATTATATGTAAGCATAGTATAGGTGTGATTTATTAAATTGCATATTCAAAATGTTAATTTTTTTATTGTTACCGTTTGATTTTTAGAAAAGCCATCTTTAGTTCCCAAAAATTTTATAAGCATTTTATAAAAAGAGATTTAAAAGAACTGACTATTTTTAAAAAAATGGAACACTTAGTTTTCGCTTTTATTTGCTATAGCATCGATTATCTAAATCTATAAAAATTAGCTGTAACAAAATACCAAAACAACTTCCTAAAGCTCACAAATCGCTGACATAAGAATAATTTTTTTGTTAAAGGCTCGATTTAAACTATAGCAATTTAATGAAGTTTCCAACGTAAAAAGAATTTAATTTACGAAAAAAACTTGTTCGATTTTATAAAAGAAACCCTTGTTGAAACAAACCTCTATTAAGATTTATTTCGACGCCCTTTACACACAAAGTTTTTTTTTCTTTTTCTGCCATCGGTTTGAAAGAGGTGTTTCAAAGCATTATTGATGCAAAAAAATGTTAATAAAAGCATTAAAGGATTTTTAAATGAATAATAAATTTTGATACTTCTATATTCAAGTTTATGCATTAGGAGCATATTTTCTATTACTAATAGTTTGTAAATAATTCTTTACTTACAGATAACATACAATATTAACAAGATATGCATATTTATTTTGACACACATGTACATTGATTTTTATTTATGTACCTTACATACACAAAATTTGTTGGATAGATGTAATTTTATGCCTTTTGTACTATTCTTATTTTGTAAAAATCACATATTTATCAATTACGCTAAATATAGATAAACCAAAAGAAAAAACTAAAATTTGGGGTAACGTGTTACAAAAAAATAAATCAAAATATTAGAAACTCATTTTTAAAAATATATTAGCATTTTCAATAATAGCACATGCAATTTTACTCTTGTCTAGTTTAAGGATTTAATTTTTAGGGGTCCATTTTAGATACGACGTCTCTCCCATCTCACAACTAAGATTTTTTTTTACGTTCTGCATTAAGTGGCGTGAACATTTTGCCTCTCACTTTGTACCCAAAATCCAAATTATAATAAAATCAAAAAGACAACA
>JAQFYM010003826.1:0-17286 GCA_034694785.1 Agrenia bidenticulata | reverse complement strand
TGATGATATTCGCCGTATGAACAATTCATTGAATGAATGGGCGGAACAAGAATTGCAATCTGTAAAGTCAATCGGCAAGGTATGGGCTTCGCAAGCATTCCTCTTGTTGCGAAGGACATTCTCCTATCCTTATTTATTATAACGTATTCAATACATAACCATTATTGTAATGCGATCCCATATGGCAATTGTATCTAAGCTACGCACCTTTGGACTGAAAAGTTTTATACTGCGTATCTCAGGTGTTGGAGCGTTTTCAAGAGAATTTGCGCAACACTAGCGTTCAAGAATGTCTTTTTCATGCATTTTCACGTATTGATCCTCTCTGTAAGCCTCTGAACCACTGTACCTTTAATGAGGACAACGCATTATTGTTTCATGAATCGATAATGAATTCTTTTTTCAGCTTCTCTTCATTCTTTATCGCATGGATCTTCCTTTCAATCTCAATCGCATCTTTTGACTGATAACAATTTGAGAATGGATGACGAAAAGCTTCAGTTGATTTGTCTATTTGTTGTTCTTTAGCAAAAAGCATGGAAAATAGGATAGTCAAGAGTGACGAAACGAAAAAGAAGAAAAAATTATCTTCAGGTAAGCATCGGTTAATTGCTAAAAAGTGTCAATTCCAAGAACTTGACAAGAAAGTCGCCATAGCAGCAACACTGAAAAGAGTGAAACAGTTATGGTCAAAATAAGCTTTCCAGACGCTGTAATTTGCGATGCATTTCCTACTACTAAGTTATAACAATCATCTTATATTTAAGCAAACAGCCTAAGTTTATATAAACAAAAATTGCTCTTTTTGTGTTTTTATCATTTACGCATTGCGAGGAGATCCAGACCAATCCAGAACTGATGAAACCTGATTTGCCTATCGCGGGGACGGACTTGCAAGGTTGAATGCTATGCTTTTCTAAAAGCAATTTGACTGTGCATCTATTGTTGTTTTCCCTGTCCACAATTTCCTTCAATGATGGCGTTTCTCATTACAGAAATGAAAGGTAGAAAGCGGCGGAATTTCGTCACATTGTTGATTCATTTTTAGCTTCTGTCCTTAAGAGTGAAAGCATCAATGGGATTGATGCAAGCAATAGCCTGTTTGTGTACGTTCCTTTTCATCTTATAGTGAGGAGGTTATCGCTTTGAGCAGAAATGATCCCAAGACCGTAGTTGGATGCGTTCCTAATAGTGAGATCAAAGATGCCTTTCTTGATCGTAATTGTGATTTTTTCTTTCACTAACTGCAGCAATTGTGCAGTATTGATTGTTGAAGAAAATTCGAAAGAAACCTTTTCGCTTCCTCCTTTTCAAGTTTCTAGTTTTGTTTCTTGTCTTATCCCATTGGCATTTACAGGTTGTCGATGGGCGAAAAGGCGAAACAATTCTAAAAAGGTTGATTGTTGATTTGGAAGTGTGTTATATGAATGCACACACATTTTCGCATTCTTTCCTAAAGGAAAAGGAAACTCAATTGTCGTGTCGCTGTAGTCGAAAATCTCCATGCCTACTTCAAAGGTTAATCCTTTTATTCTACATGATATATATTGGTAATCACAACACTTTTTTATCGTAGAAGCACAGTTAGTAAAAGTTTTAGTCGTCGGGAAAGTATATTTAACCATTAATAAAGATGAACCAATCAGGTGCGTATATTTTGTCACTATTCTTGTGCATCGCACCCACCTTTGTGTTCTTTTCTAAAATATCGCTGATAATAGTAACCTTACATACACAGCGACTTTGAAAGCAGTGATTCTACCGTCTCAATACTTCTTGTCAATGCCAAGACAATCGGAAAGTTTACCGGAAATTCCGCTCTTTTTGAAAGGTTCTTTTCTAAGAAATAAGAGTTCATCGAAAAGGATTCTTCAAGCGATTAATCATTGAACACATCGCGAAATAGTATTGTAATTACTAATTATTAGCGACATTGAGGCATGCATAACTGATAGTGTACTTTCACTCTCGTTGAAAAAGCTCTATAGAGCGCTTTTGCAGGTTCTTCTTGCATCCCAAGTCATTGTTCATTTTCAGTAATATATAAATAAAGGATTCGCCTGCAAGTCTATGTCTTTTTTCTTACAAAGTGGAAGACGTTTCTCTGTCACTCGTTCCGCTGCAATTATGCTCCTATATAAGTCAAAATGCGATTTACGATGAGAAAAAGAATGAAATTCATTTTTATTGCAATACACTTGACGTATATTATAAATACAACTCTCAAGGTAATAACTGCAAAAGAAATGCGAATCAAGAGAATAATAACAATTACCTGTGCGACAGCAACACAGGTGCAACTTTCAGAAATAGAAGCCTACTTTATCGTTTCAAGCCCACCCTGGAACGTAAAGGTTTTTCATCACCACTCAGCTATAATACAAATACCAAACCAAGTGTCCATTTGAATGGCACTACGATGAAGAAAAAAGCATGCTCCGTTGGAAGTTTCCTAATATTGATGCCATTGACACTGGTTGCAATTTGATTTTGCATCGAAAAAAGCTAAGGTGATTCAGTTACGAAGAAGTGTCGACTCGAATGGCAAACCAACGATAAACATTGCAAATCATTCAAAGTCTTTCTTTCCTTTTGCGGTTCGAATGATATTGAAATCGGTCCTCTTCTGATATAATATATACTATTTGCTATCAATACAGGGAGGGGAACTACAATAAGCAAGTTTACCGTCGTAAACACTGAAGAATCATTGCTTTCCTTTACTGACGTTCTTTGCCGCTTTTCGGCTCCAAAATACATATCGGAAACGCTCTAAATGCAAAAGCTTCTATTTTGGCATTTTCTTTCATGGAAAATGATAATATAAAAGCGTCAATAATCATTCCAAGCAATTATTGAAATAGCGTCAAGCCGATTGCAGTTGCAACCGTTAGTAATATAAGCCTGTTTATGTGGGGTAATAATAGAACTAGTTTGAAAAGTATGTACACTGCAGTACTAACTACAATGAAAGAACCACGCTTTACCCATGGTTTATCGCGAGTACGCAATAGTACTCCGAGTAGAATCAATATGGGATATACTTTGTATAATAGCGAGGACTTGAAACAAACGCAAGGATTAAGACACAGTTCACAAACACTCCATCCTGTCAATGTAAACTACCGGTATTGTTATAGAAAGAAGGATTTGTTTGCAGAGATGCACTCTACTAGTTTTTCTCCTTTTTTACTTTACTTTTCCAAAATAGAAAAATAGGTATGCTCCAGCGCACTATTCGCAGATAATCTCTTCTTCGTGTCATAAATGAGCAATTTCTTGTTAAAATAATAGTACACATGATAAGCTAAAAGAATAGAAAAGGAAGAAAACCATAAGCAAATCACTTTCAATCGGATTTATCCCAGCAACTAACGGCACCTTCGATGGCGGAAACTTAACGGAAATAAAATAAAAGGTGGGAAATCGCAATACATTACTTCGGGAAGATGTGTCACATAAAGCGGAAGGTGCAATTCCTTCAAATTCTGTGTTCCTAATGTTCTGTGTTTCGCGGTAGTGGTTTACCCAACCAGAAGAAAAGACAACTGGATAATAATAAATATCTGATCCATTGTTCTTTTTCCTGGGAAGAGTGCGTCACTACCAAGAATTTCAGCAAAAATGCAACCAACTTGTTTAGGAATTGCGTTAGAACAATGACAAACATTGGGCATTATTAATAGTAATAATAAATAAGGATAATAATAACGAACCGCTCCAAATATCAGAAGGTGCAGAATATTCCCCATCACTAAGGAGTATTTCAATACTTCGATACCTACAAAGCGCTATCCGTTAGCTTTCTAATGAAAACTTGAACGTTCTCAATTACCACAATGAAGCGACCTGACCATTACTTGACATTAAACATTAAATAAGGGATATCACCTCTGGTGAATAAGATTCCTTGGAAATACTGAAGATCCGCGCTAATCCAAAATCAGCTAATTTTATGGTCTTATCCTGATGGTAGTTTTAGTAACCAACAACGCTAAAAAGTGCATTAGAAATGCCTACTGAGCTTAGTAAAATGTTTTCTGGTTTAATGTCTCTGTGTATAACGCAATGAGAATGACAAAATGCCACGCCGCAGAGTATCTGCTGTAAGAAGCTCTGTGTTCATTATCAGAAAACAACAATGATAAACATTTTCCTAATCACTTTTTGTAATTCTGCTGAAAGGCGTCTTTTTGTGGAAAAAAACGATCTTAAATCGCAATCAAGAAACTCAAACACCAAATAAAGCACGGAATCATTCAGATAGACATCCATCAATCTTATAATTAATATATTTGTGCATGCGCTGTGTTGTGGGCGCATTGGCATATCATAATGACCTCACAATGTTAACGTGCTTTAGTTGTTGTAAAAGCGCAATTTCTCGTAATGACGAAGGTGGGAAACCTATCGGGAATGATTTTTTACATTGAAAAATTTATTTTCCATGTAAACTTCCCTGGAGTTCGGTAGTCAATTTTAATTTGCTTTACAGCAACACTTTCATCCCTGAAATTCTTACACTCAAACACTTCTCCAAAGGTTCCCTGTACAATATAACTATCAGAGAGAAAGAACAAAAGAGTTTTTCAAAAGAATGGGCGCTAGAGAACCGATCCGATCCTCCTTTGGAACTTTAGAGGAATTGGAGGATGTTTGGGCATTTTTGTAGGAGAAGCGTAGAAAAATCCGCTATTTATTACAACCCATCCGAATATGTCAACCCAACATTTTCCTAAAAAGGATCAACGCAATGATTCGTCAATGTCATAAAGCTGTAGAAAGGTGATGAGAGAGGTTAGGAATGGATACTCTTCATTATTCCAAGATAACTTTGTTCTTTTCCCGCCTTCCCATTGTATCGAGACACTCGGAGCAATACCTGGACACATTAGAATAAGTAAACAGCACCGAAAACGGGAGAAAACCATTTTCCTTTTGGAGGTTCTGTTATGTTAACGCAATCGTAATGAAACCATTCCCTGAGGCACTTGAAAAAGTGGCATTAAGGATTGCTTTTATAAAGCAGGAAAGGAAAAGTTACATCTTCGTTATCACAACCAATCATCTCATTATGGGATGGCTATAAATTTGAATTAATCGGCATTTGTCTGCTACAGGGGAAAAGCCGCTATACATACGCCTTCACAGAAGCACCATGTTGGTTCTATTTCAATATTGT
Source organism: Agrenia bidenticulata (assembly GCA_034694785.1). NCBI lineage: Eukaryota > Metazoa > Arthropoda > Collembola > Entomobryomorpha > Isotomidae > Agrenia > Agrenia bidenticulata. The sequence goes on along the minus strand of JAQFYM010003826.1, from coordinate 12,104 downwards.
TCTCAGTGTAGACATTGTCTTCCAAGGAGAAAGGTACTCTCACGGGTAGTTTTGAAGGCCTTAGTAGTAATAGAAAAGGTTTCGCATAGTAATTACTATTCATACCGATGTTTCTTGTTAGGCCTATTGGACTTTTGGTATACGGATCGAATACTGTTAACGATGCTTTCTTCGTATTCCGATGGTCTTCCTTTAATATAAGTAAGGAATAGTCCCAATGAGAAATAGCGTTACGGTAGTTTACACCCGAATCCAATAGCAATGATCCTGTGTTTGAACGTATAATAAACAATCAAGTTAGTACTGACTTCTCTCTAATTCACTGGTAATTCCCGGATTGTTTTGTTCGAGGTCTTGAGCGCACTTTTTCAGTTCAAGCTCGAGTCGTTTTATGTGACGATCGACAAGGTTGATACTTTCTGTAGCCAAGACGAGCTTCTCATCACTAGCCTTTGAGGCTTTGGTATATTCACTTCTAACCTACCAACCAACTGTATCACCTCATTCATTGTATTTGGGGAATACACAACTGCCTTATAGCACTTTGTTCATAACAGACTACAGGAAGAAAAGAGAAGAGTGTATATTATTACAAAAGCAACTGCACTTGTTTTGACATCCAACTTGGCCTTTTGAGAAGAGACGAACGCCTTATTAATTTTTTCATCGATGCTGTCTTTACAATTGCTGTACGCAACATTGCCATCCAAACACTCTTACCAGAGATAGACTCTACACGCTGATCAATCTCACTAATCTTTTGGAGATTCTGAGCCAAGTCATGAGGAAGATTGTCAATAACTATAAGAAGTAATAAAACATTCCTCCCAGTCTTCAATGCTTCTTAAAATGAAAGGAAAAAGTAGAAACACTCAAAGGTAGACAAACAGAAGAGATGGTAAGTGTGTACACCATCGATAAAGTCCTCCAAAGCTAACATAGAGACAGGTACAACTGTAAAAGGAAAAGGGTGAAAGGGGTAAAATGGTAAAAGACGTCTGAACTTTAAGTTATAAAGATAACTAACAGAAAGAAAAAACGGGTTTTGTTCCCTTTTTATCGCTCATGTTTTCTTTGAAGGGGAATTCTTCGCACACATTTGACACCAATGCGTTAGAATTCTATTCTCTTCTTTGGGTCTTGGAGGTGTTCCTTTCGCACCTGGAATAATTAGATGAAGGTCCTTCATCATTCTTGGTTTTTGTTTCTTCTCATCCATGATGGGAAAGAAAAGTTTGGAAAAAAGCGATGGGATAAAGACGATTATAATGTTGTTCGTACCACATTATCATCCAATGAAATCAAAGAAATTTAAATGGAAACTGTATTTTAAAAAATAACCAATCATAACTAGTGGATGAAGGGGGGTTATTACTGTTATCTCACATCATCTTGTATGACCATTTGCTACTGTAACTTTTCACCATTTATTATAGTCATAAACTTGCATCTTTCAGTCAAGTAATCGACTCGTCGCTCTAATGGAGTATTTGTTACTTAGCGACTTATGTCTATTATTCATACTACCTTACCCTTCAATACTATTATTGGAATCCTTTAACGCTTTGATCGCTGTTTCCCGTTCAAAACCTTTTCAACTTTGTTGGTACCCGTGTAATTCAACGAGAAAACTACCCATAGCGAGTAACATTGTAATCAACTCTTTGGGTGGCTCTACAACGTTGTGGGAATAGGTATCACGCTGTGTTAATAAGGCTCATTGGTGTTAGTTTGCTAGCGAATGGTATCCATCCTTACGCAGTGCTTTACTATTTCCCAGTGAAGCTTTCCTACTTTCTTCCCTCTTTCATTATAGCAAGGAATGAAAAAGAAATTATAGTGCATTTCATTACTTTATGCGGCGGTGAGCATACGCGAAAAAAAAAATCCAATCGTATTTGATAGGAATAATGGAACTTCGTAGTTTTTTAAGCCAATAAAGTTGATCGAATATGCATAACCTAGGGTGCAATAGGAAAAATAGCATCTAAAACATTGCAAGAAACCAATAAGCAGTCCGATCGCATTACTTGTCAGCCCATATGGAAAACGGCGAAAGCATAACTGCACATCAGTTTATTAAAAAAGGAGTGGAAAATTGATGGGCATGCAAAATTGTTCCTTTTCTACTAGTTAGCCTAAAGCCGCTACTCCTTTTATCCCAACACTTTGCTATCGAACGTATTCGACACTACCTGAGCATTATGAATAAACCAAAGCATACCGATAATGCCAGAAAAAACGAAACGCTTTTTTCATTCAGATAGAATGGCCCAAATTTGGCGTAGTTCCATGCAGGAAAGTGATAGAAATATACAAAAAGCCACGAAAAAAGAGGGAAGGATCTGTGCTTTTTGTCTTTGTTGTTCTAGGAATCTGGAATAAAGCGTAAAGCAAGCACTTACGGCCATTGTGACCAAAAACGTAACGGGACATCAAAAAAGTGCGAAAGCGTACATTGAGCGATAGCACCAATTGTAAATGAAAAACCAGAGAAAAACTATGAGATTATTAGTTGAACCTCAGTTGTATATAAGCTATACAAGGAATTTGCGCGATCCATAGAGTTGTTCGATTAGAGAAAGCCGATTGATAAGATAAGACACGATGAGAATATCAAAAATGTCATTGTAAACACAGAAACGAAGTGCGATCAAAAAGGGATTCTTCTAAAGAAGCAATGTGGAGAAAAGTACTAAGCAAACAAAGGGAAAGAAGGTAAAGCCAACCTTTTCTCCTAAAGGTGAAAAGCGGAAAAGTAGAAATGAAAAAGATGACCACAAAAGTGCTCCGGTGCATGCTGGTGCATTATCTATAGTTGCGATGCACTTCTAGTTTATCAGAATGCTCCATACACAATCCCATTGTAGTCTGAGACGTATGCAATACCCTTTGAGGGTAAATGATAGGGAGGGCTGGTATGAAACAATGAATGAAAATGGAGTCGTTTGACAGCGTTCGTTGCTTTAACGATTGGTGATGACGCTTTTCTGTTCACTTTAGGAAACAGTAAGAAGCTTTTTAATCCAATCAAGTGGAAAGAAAGGTTAGCTAATTTATTGTGTTTGCTCTACTCTTCTGTTCCTCTTCCTTAGTCGATACTCTGGCAACAACAACAGCTACGGAGTACATGCGCCTCTTTACAATAGGTTCCTTCGTCTTATAAAAAGTTTTAAGCGTGTAAAGTATGTAATATAAAGTAGAATGCATTCGTCGCTCCACCCAAGCTGCTAAAGATGAAGGCAAGGAAACAGTTGCACCCGAACATGTCGGGAAAATACTAGCACAACTTTTGCTTGATTTCTAATTAAACTTTTTTTGGAAATCCCTCCCCAAGTTTAGGAAACCACGCCTGCAGTAAACACTTGAGAGATTCGGAAGCCAAACAGTTAGTTAGCCGCATAAGACAACAATGCAAAAAGGATTCGCACAGATTTGATGTCTTGTTAGCCTCCTAAAAGGAGATGATAGGCAACTACCTAATAAGAAGCTTTATAATGTAAAGCTTTTCTTTTCCAAACATTAAAACGTTATTTAGAACAACTCCACTCATGCTGCCAATTTGGTTTATTTGCACCAATATTTCTACATTTCAGTACCTCCTATTACCTTTCGTCACTGTTCACGAAAGCATCGCTACCATCCACTTTGATAGCTTGTATCCACATAAGTAACAACAAAGTGTGTAAATTCACCTCCCAGAAAATTGATCAAAAAAGTTCGCTTTTGCGTTAGGATTCGGTAACACGTTGCTATTGGGAACGGGCAAAAGAGGCTTCAAGTTGGAAGCAACATACACTACAAGCTACAAATTGTGGAATCCCGATAAAATGGCTATCGATCAAGTACACGCTTCATGTAGTCTGAAAGAAATAGTGGGCGCCTTTGGAGACGCTGTAAATGTTAGCGACAAAGGATCATCGAAAGGCAATGGGACTCATTACCGGCGAAGATGCGGCTTTTTTGCCCCGAACAGACCTTCATCAAAGCTAGAAGACAATAGAAAGATGGAAAAAGAAGCCGAACAAAAAATTCACACATGTATCAATGAGATGAACAATGCACTCTACGCACCTTTTTCGTTATGGTATACAAGTAAGCCTTCTGGTCATGTCACTCTGGAAGTGTATTTGGAGAATCTTATCGTACTGGGGAGTGTATATACGGTAGCATCGCTTTTAAAGCACTAATAAAAGTTTTTCCACATAACAGGTAGAGCAATTCTGGGCATTCTACGCACATATGAAGCGACCGGACGATTTAATGACGGGTATGGACTACCACTTCTTCCGTAAGGATATAAAACCCATGTGGGAGGTAATGATTAGCGAAGAAGCTGTGATTCCCAACGAGAACATGTTGTAGGATCCCCAGAACCATAAAGGTGGTAAATGGATAGTGCGACTTCGGAAGGGTCTTTGTGCGCGCCTTTGGGAAAGTTTGGTACCAAAACAGAGCGAAAACACAATGAGATGAACTCCTTCATGACATACAGCTTCTGGGAATCATCGGGAACCAATTCGGTGGCGTTGGTGAGGATGAAATATGTGGCGCCGTCCTGTCGATTCGCCATAACGAAGACATTATGTCGCTTTGGAATAAGCATGCTTCTAATCACAGTATCATTACAGCGATAAGGTCTGTGTGACGATCCTTGCGTATGTGTTGTATATTGACTTGTTTGATCGATAGAAGCATACTATGCCATCTGCTCGGCTTCACAGACAGTGTAGTTATGGAGTACAAAGAGCACAATAAAAGTTTGCATAACCATGCAAACTATAAAAAGTAATGCTTCCCATCGCTATCAAAAAAGTTATTATTCAACTTTTATTGTGTTTCCGGTGTGCTCTTGGCTTGGCGACTATACTTGAAAAGAAGAAACAACCCCGCATAGACACTCAGAACTTGGATGACAACCTTTCCAAGTAGTACAGTATGCAAAAAGGGAGTGAAGAGGACTTACATTCCTTCGACCGCTCGGTGTCACATTGTTGAAGAATGGCAGTTTCTTCTCTTCAGTCATAACAAATGAGAGGGCACCTTTTTGAGAAGGAGGGGAGAGGAGAAAAACAATTGGTTGGAAGCTCCCTTCTTTCAACAATGGCGAATAGCGTTTATGGAATCAGTATTATCTGCCTTTCAGGTCTTTCTACACTCAAAAAAGAGAATCCCAAACAAACAAAAGTGAATTAAAGGAATAAGCCATACACTTCAGGCGCTGCTTCATTTTGTTAGTCTTCCCCTTGCGTGGCTTAGTCCCAACTTCCACAACGCAACACGTATTCGACTTCTCCAACTTGGTAAATTTAGTTTTCACCACAAGCCAATAAGTCGCTTTGTTCACAGGCTGGTCGCCCGTCTTTTTAGGAATGAAACTTGCCAACCTGCACGTCCACTACACTGAAGAACAACCTTTGCAACCGCTTAAAGGCAATGATGGTGATGTAACGTTATTTTTCAATGTCATGCTCTTTTTTGCTCAATACATGTGCAGAACCAGAAGATGCTTTCCTTCTGATAGCTAACCATCAATCCTACGCTGACACGTTCTTCCTCGCATATTTTCTCGCCAGTCGTAACTATGCGAATGGAAAAATGCTCTGGATTATCTGGCGTACCTTCCTTTATATCCCATTAGGATGGGCTAGTTATATGGCTGGTTGCGTATTCCGCAATCAGCTTCTTTCAATGTCGACTTTGCCTTAGGCCATATATTCCTCGGATGGAGTACTTGTACTGACATGGAAACCTTGGCTACGGGGCTCGCCAAGTGGAAAGCGTGCCATTACAAATATTTATGTTTTTATCCCGAAGGTACTTTGCACCCATCGTTCTCTCTTTTACAAAAAAGATTAGGTGCTGTTAGGACCCAGAAGTTATTGCGGAAGAGCAAAGAATACGCGCAACAGAACGTACACACCAATACACTTTTGTATTGTCACATTATAGGGATATCCAGTTCTTAGGAATGTGTTACTCCCACGCATTGTTGCCTTTAGAGAAGCTATCAAGCACCTCAAGATAAACGGAGTCAGCACAGTACTCGATGCAACTGTTTGTTATCCATCAAACTCACCTTGGTCGTTAGTCATCGATTGTTACTCTCTCATGCTTTCAAAGGTTTACAAACGCCTACAACATCACTGAATTGGTCAAGCTTCATCGGGATCCCATTGTTATATCAATCCATCTTAGGAAATACAATCTTGAAGAAGTTGGAGGTGTACCTGAAAATTGCTTTTCGCATGCTTTGTTGGTTTCTTGTTGGGATAGACACGGACGACTCTATACGGAGTTGGCTTTTTTCGCGTTTTCTTGAAAAGGACACACTTCTCGAAGAGTTCAAAAAAGAAAACCGCTTTCATGGTAAGTCCACTCTACCGCTATTATGGAATAAAGACTGGCTTTATCAGGAAATGCGAAAAATGGAACACCGACCTATTACATTGTGCTGCGCGATTTTCTAATATGGCTTCCTGGGCTAGCTTACTTCCTTTATGAGACTGGAAAAGGAGGAATGGCTTTGTTACTTACGAGTCTTTCACTCCTGTGGCCCCTAAATTAACCATTCACACCAGCTTCCTTCTAATCTACTCTTCTTTTTCCAGTGCGATTAGCGCTTTTTGCAATTGAAACTTCTTTAAACTGCAACTTCACCATTTAAGAAGACTTATTCTTCTTCAGCACAAAGTTTCACCAACGCCTACTCAATACACTTCACCCCATATGTTGGGTATAATCTACTGTTTTAATCTTCCACCAATCAAATCTGGAGAAGTCTCACTTTATTGTTTCTTCTTATTCACTTACAATGCCTATTTTAGGACATTTCTTTTCTCAATCGATTTAGTGTGGAATAACCAACCATTGTACAAGGACAACTACATAGGAACAGCTTGTTCATGTGGGCTCAATACGTTTGTGTACGCATCATAAAGCATAGAAATCCACTCGCTTATACTCGGTGACTAACTGTATTGTAAGAATGGCAGATAAAAAAGGTAAAAAGCGGATTCACCGTAAGATTGTTGTTGTCGGTGATGGCTCCTGTGGAAAGACGTCATTGTTGACGGTTTATGTGCAAGGGAAGGTGTGTTTCTATACTGTCCTCCCTCAGTTCCCTCAGTTCCCTGAAGATTATGTTCCCACTGTTTTTGAGAACCACGTTAGCGAAATAACCTGCGACGGTGTGTATGTGTACAATGGGTTGTTCTTATGGATGTAGGAAAGCACTACGAAATGGTACTCTGGGACACTGCGGGGCAGGAAGAAGTGAAGTAACAGCTATGTACAGGCCAGTTATTAATGGTTATGCAGTACGATCGTTTGCGCCCACTTTCATATTGCGAAACGGATTGTGTCATTGTTTGTTTTGGTGTTGATCTTCCCGATTCTCTTGACAATATTGAAGCAAAATGGATCAATGAGGTATGTTTTCGCAATTCTGCACACTTACTTATGGACTCGTAGGTGAAGCATTACTGTCCCAATGAAGCAATTGTTCTTTGTGGGCTTAAAATTGACCTGCGCGCTATTGAACCGAATTGTATTTCCGAAGAGGCAGGCCGTAAATTAGCCGATAAGCTTGGTGTAAGTTATATTTGGAACTTTATCTTTATATGCTGGGCATCAGGTGCCGTACATTGAGTGCTCTGCAAAAGCAAACGAAAATGTTTGCCCGGTCTTTGAAACGGCTATCCAAGCCTGTAAAAAGCCGCAGAAGTCGGGCGGCTGTCCCTTATTTTAAATTATTATTGGTTATTCTTTATTAAAAGCGACGTTTTAACACACGTCGATCGTCTTGAGTGTCGTCAGCATCTTCTGTAAAAGCATATCTGCAAAAGTCGTACTTGCCATGTTTTTTTGGTTCATTTTTTCCTGAATTGAATGGCTATTACGCGCCTTTAAGACAATCCTTCTATTACTAATCGTTGTTTTATTTCGGCCAATTTTGGTGTCCAGTGTGCCTTAGCATCTGCGATCCAACGCTTCTTTTGACCATTTCTTATTGGACCAGCCGTTCTGAAGGGATCAACTGTGTTAGTGTCACAGGAGTGGAATACGTACATATCATAGCGACGAAAGTGATTCCATAAGGCATAAAGACTACTTTCAAGTATGTCTATAGGGGTAACTTTTTAGAACGAGCGCGTGTGACCAAAAGCAACGCTTACATGAAAGGCGCTGAGTCGCACTTACTTCAATGCGATCACATTTTTCGCATATGCATGTCAGCAGACTGTTGCCTACCATCAACATTAAAATACTCGGCAAGGAAAAAAAGGTACAAACCAGCGCGCTTCGGGGAATGACCAACAACGGCCCAATGATCGTTACCATGGCACGCAAATATGTTGACAAGTACATCATCGACGATATTAACACACTCACGCAGCGCTGTACTCTTTGGACCGCTGAATTAGGTGTGCATACGCATGGATACCATACGTCAATGTCAATGTTTTGTATTTGGTGCTGCCACTCTCGACCGCAAAACTACGACAGGCAATAAGTGAAAAGAAGGCTTCTTGTTGTGCGACCTTCTCTAAGAGAGAAACAAAGATACTTTCTACTTTGCGATCGCCGTTAATACGATTGAAAGCGTCAGCATCTTTCTTAACCAACGTTACGACTAACGCTGTAAAGTCACTGGAATTGCGTTAATTAGTGTACGCCACGAATTACTAAACAAGGAAATACCGCACAAACAGCAAATCGTATTTTGAGAGGTGCGCAGATGTAATTATTGTTGCGACATTTGCGTATCCAGAGGGAATGAATCCCATTGCATTCTGTATAACTGCATTCGCCAATTGCTCATCGGTCAAAGAGCTAATCATCGCAATAATGACGCGCAATGTAATGGCAATAAGGCCATGAGCCAGTTCCTGCGATAATGTATCCCAGTCGAAACCACAAAAGAAGCATCATTACGAGTACACTTGGTGTCAATTCGCAATGTATGTGCATCGCTGTGTTGTTCATCCATTCATAACGCATGTAACTGCATCCAATCGCATTATCCACGAATCGAGATGTCGCTAAGGTGTGCGCACCTGTGCATTATTATAGAATGATCCAACGTAGAGCAAAACCGCATTTTTTACCGACGGGTGTGCTTGCTAGTGCTAGAAATAGCGCTAGTTTTGCTTCCAGATAAAGCACAGGTCGCATATCGCGTGGAAAATTCGAACTTCCCCTCAAACTAGCCATTATCTGCATGAACACTCCGATATGTTGCTTTGCAAGAAAAGATAAAACATGATGATCGTCGTCACAAAGACTGGCAACGATGCGTGGAAACACAACCCTGCTACGATGTCGCAGAAGTACATGCACGCTCTTGAGGTACGACGTATACCTTGTGCATAATAGACGACCATACACTCCATCACACTCGCAGTTTACAAGAACTGTTAAAAGCGCATAGCACACTAATCGCATCTTGTCTGAAGCGATAGTCTCCATACGAATGATGATGACTTATCCACAACTTACAATTGTCACTGTGCAAATCGCGGCAGAGAGCTGTAACAAGTTTTTCTTCTGTGATGATGCGATGATATTCTGTTATCAGCACCTGGTAATAGTGGAAACGCGCAATTAACATAGCAGAATTCACACCATATCACTGATCGGATTGGCTTGTTTCATCAGTTGAAGGTAGTTCAGTATAGCGGCGTAAACATTGCAGCGAGCACTCTTCGAAAAGGGGTTTTTTCAAACACGCAACGACGAACCTCACACACGATCGACAGCGCTTTGAGAAGCGTCGAAAATATAATGTATTGTGTACGAGGAGTAAGCGCACTATCCTCCCCGAACGTATTGACAAGACTAAAAGGCCATAAGGAAAACAGCCATAGCATGTGCAAAAATAGGTTGTCCTACCGTAATCGCGCTGCAAACATTGTTATGGCTTTTGCGACTTCTATCTGCAATTCATTGCCATGGATGGTGGGAAGCACAGCCGTCAACTTGCGAAGAAGAGAAATGACTGATTCTACAGAATGATCCTGCGCGCAGAAAATTCCAACGTTTGCGCATACGCAACACACAACCGAATCAGTGCTTATCTTGAGTAATAATGCCCAAGACTTGAATGCCGCTGTCCTATCCTGTAATAAGCATTGCACTCATCTCTCACCGATCGCATCGTTACTTCTTCCAATTGGCTAACAGGTGAATTGATGATTGCGTTGAGCATACGACCAGCAAAGTTATCTTCTGGTGGAAAGAGTATATGAGGAAGCCAATGAGAATGGTGAGGTGCTGAACGAAAGTCGAAGAGACGCACTGCAATGCACTGTGGCGTCTTAGAGTGATTGCGAAAGCAATCTTTTTACCTCGAGAAGCACGGAATCAGCATGCAATCGAAACGAGTGCTCAATTGCGTGTGTCATGGAGAGGTACTCGTCAAGAAGACTCTATGGAGGGAGAAGAGTAGCGCAATCACATGCACGGAAAAGAGAATGCACTCATGCAAAGTGTGCGATTCGAAAAATGTGAACGCACCACGTTACTAGCTAGACTGTAGAATACAGTACTTGATTGTTCGTTCTTACATAGGAAGGATATCAGGGTGAGACAGTTTCGTGCAAGTTCTGGGGATGGGCAATAAGTTGCATCTAAAACAACGAATAAGAAAGCTGCGACAATATGCTCATCGACCATTTCGTAAGACATGACAACTGATAAGCGAAACTAGCAGTCGCATCGTTTCGAAATGTGAATCTTCACTGGGATCGATTGTATGTTTAAAACCTGTCTAATTAGCTGTGCGACGCGATGGGTATGCACATTACCAAAAAGCACATGTGTAAGTGTATACGGAAAATCACTGCAAATATTGGCGATGAGCAAACGCATTATATCGCACGCAATCGCCGTGATAGTTGACATTGCGTTTGCTAAAACCATTGAGGAAACGCGACAACGCATGCACGCACCATCGTCAAGCCGTTGATGAGAACATCTTCTGCTTGCAATACCGCTAGTTAAATGCGACGATGCCTTTCTCAACCAGTGAGATATGGCCATTGTAAACACACAATGAGCGGAAAAGCCGTAAGCAAAAATATGCAACTAGAGGAGATAAGGCAAAAGCGGTACGTGCGCACCAAATTTTTATGTTTTTCAGCGTTATCGAGGCAACAACACGAGTAGTAGTGTATGATGAGCACAGCGTGATGCGATATGGAAAGGGCGCCGGATTCACGCTCATTGTTTATCCCATAGAGTGTATAAGTTGCGATAGTTGCAACTATTTTCGGATGTTAGTTTATATACGCATTGTGTTACACATAATATACTAATCGCAGGCGACGCGGTTTGTTCCATTGTATAGATAAGCATAGATGCTGTCGGTTCCCGAAGGAGCTTTTTGCCATTCTTTTCCCATTCTATGCTATTTAGCGGAAACGCACTAGTAAAAGCCAGAAGAACTCACCGAGCAACTTGGCCAATAGAATAAGTGCATGAAGAGCAGTGTCCCTTGCAACATTGTACTTGCGATCAGTAACGCAAAAGTCATATTTCTGTAACGAACGTATCCAAAGTAGCCAAAGGAAAACTCACCTCGCGAAGCGTTTGTGCACCACTGAGAACATTGATAACCGATCGAAAGAGTCCATTAAGACTCGAAGCGTGACTGAGAAGCGCCGAGAGCAATCGTTCCCCTTCAAATAGGAAACTCGTGAAAAGAGAACCATTGTTTTACGCACCTGCAGAATGACGCTGTGATGCAATGCGATGGTCTATCGTAAAGTACAAGTCAAGTACCACCACAAAAAGGCGTAAGCATTGTACGGTAATGCGACTATCGCATCTATAATACAGAAATGGTAAAATTGAGAACGAAAGAAGGAACAATAGTTTACTCTTCATTCATTAAGCAAATGGCTCTTCCTGTAACATGGAATAAAAAGCGCGATGAGTAAACATAGGAAGCAGTGTGACGGCCAATGGATACAGCAAGATCGGTAACCTAGTATACCAATCATTACGTCACGATAATGCGTATGTGCGCACAAGGGAAAGATAGGTTGCTGTTTGAGACTCGTCGTAAAAGCTTTCTTTGGTTGCGAGACCGCTCCATATTT